>CAIGQZ010001455.1:1708626-1725744 GCA_903798205.1 Danio tinwini | reverse complement strand
ATATATATAAATTATTAATGAATTAATAAAAAATTTTTAAAGTTATTTTGTGTGTGAACCCTGAACATGGAATTTTGTTAATTCATTTTTGGATTAATCACAATTAAATGTTACTTTCTTCTAATCCTGCCAATCAGTCTTCAGAATGACTTTCGGTTCCCTCCACCAGTAGCCTGTGACAAACAGTCAAAAGAAAGAGCTACATATTATTAAGTGCCAATAAGAATAATGACTTTTCATTTTAAAGTTAACAACTGCTGTTTCTTTCAGTCTGTAAGAAGATAACCAGGGATATGTCATAAACTCTCTCTGTTCTTGATATAACTGATATATTCCAAAGTGCTGTGGATCAGCCTGCTGTTTTAGGTTCATTACTGACTGCAGGAAGTAAAGAAGGTTTTGTGAGGTAATACAGTTCTCTTTCTGTCTGATCTGTTTATCATTTTTTCTTACAGTCTCCCTCTCCGCTTTTCTCCTCATTGGTTTTGGTAGATTAAAATGAATTACATAATGAGAGGAAAATAGCTGGATAAATAAACAGTGTGTTGAACATCAGGTTGTGATCCCTTCAAATAAATATCAGATGACTTACTGCAGCACTCTGGTCTGGGCTCACTGTATTTGAGACTTAATTGCCATTTTAAAGCATAATGAATTATACTCTCAGTTTACAGATAACTTTTTATCTCTGTGTTAATTGCCAATTGTGGTGACTGGCTCCCCTCAGCAAAGTTAAGAGGAAGAATATGGCCTTAATTAGCCACTCACACAAAACAACCTGCTTGTGTTTATGACTGGAATGACAAGGCGCACTGAACAACTCTATCTATGAATGTTCTATTGTAGGAGGCTGAGAAAAGCATTTTGTTAAAAATTAGGATTATTTAAGAAAATTAGACAGACCAATTACTTCTATAAAAATGTTTTGTACAAATACAAGCAGCAGAAAGTGATTTCTAAACATGCTGCAGCATTTGCATAGACTAGGCCTATTGATTGTTCCACAGGGTATGAAAGCATTGAGTGTGTGAATGAGAAAAAGCATAGCAACACAAGGTCAGATTGATTTGTATCTATGGAAATGAGCTCTGCATGTCTTATTTTCACCCTTGACATCTGGCTGTCAGTCACTCTGGCCAAAAACAGAAAGCACAGGGAAGTAATGAGGACCATCATGAGCTTTTTCATCATACGTATACTTCATTTTCACAGTTTTTGTGCTGTCCACTAAGCCATACTCTGTAGCACTTTATAATAACTACACACTATGAACCATTTATAAAGCATTAGCAAATAGTGAATTCATTATCAGTTAAGCATTAACTCTACATTAATAAGCGTTAGTAAGCAGTTTATAACTGCAGCTACAATCGCTGTATTTATTGATTTATAACTACATTTACAATGTGCTTAATAACTGCACTTTCATACTTTGTTAATGACTTATTTTTCATTACTAAATTAGGTATTGCATTATTAACAATCCATTTGTATTTAAAAGTAGTTGGTGGTTTTTAAGATCATTCAGAATGAGTTAGTAAATGATTAATAAACTATTGAAATCAATGTTTATATATCGTATTATTTAGGCATATTAATGGTTACTATGTATGTTAATAAATGCTTTATTAACTCAACTTCATGCAGTTTTGTGACCTAATCTAAAGTGAGGACTATTTATGCTTTATAAATCCCTTATAAATGACATATAAAGGCTTAGTATCAAATAAATAATAGTCTTTGCAATCTAAAATTTCTATAAAGTTTAAACATTGCTGAATAACAGGAGTGTCAAAATATGACATAAAATTGGATAAAACAACAACAATATAATAATTGAACGATTTAATACGATGAAACGTTCAAACTGTACAGTAATTTCATTTTAGATAAGGTTGCAAAGATTTGTTTTTCATTTGATATAGTTTCATTTGTGTATCTTCAAACGAATAGATATTAATAATGTCATTTATGTTCTTTTTTCCTGTTTAGAATTTAACTGAGCCTTTATTTGTCATTTATAAGGGATTTATTAAGCATAAATAGTCCTCACTTTAGATTAGGTCACAAAACTGCATGAAGTTGAGTTAATAAAGCATTTATTAACATACAAATTAACTATTAGTTCTGAATGATCAATTTAACTCATTCTGAATGATCTTAAAAAACAACCAACAATGCTTAAATAACTGGTTTGTTAATAATGTAATACTTAATAAGTAATAAAAAATAAATCAGTAACAAAGTATGAAAGTACAGTTATTAAGCACATTATAAATTTGGTTATAAATCAAGAATACAGCATTTGTAGCTGCAGTTATAAACTGCTTACTAACGCTTATTAATGTAGAGTTAATGCTTAACAGATAATGAATTCACTATTTGCTAATGCTTAATAAATGGTTTATAGTGTGTAGTTATTATAAAATGTTACCCAATACTCTTATGGAAAATATTTACTCAGATTCCCTTACACATACATTAAGGCTTCCCACTTACCTTAAATAGTCCCAAGTGAACCTCTGTGTCTATTGTGATAGGCAGCTCAGACAATACGTTTAATGAACCATGTAATGGAACTGGATGAGAAGACAATTTGTTTGTGGGTAAAATATTCATTCTGTCCAAGTACACCTCTTGATTGTTTCTTAGAACGGATTATTAAACTGGCTATTGGCTTTTTCCAATTAATTCATAAAACTAGCAATTATATATTTGTGATTTATTTATACAGTATTTCATTAAAGTCTCCTGATGTGGCTTGAAATGCACTGCTTTGTTCAATGTGTGATGTAATCTCAACTGAAACATAAAAAATATACATGAGCTTCGCCTTTAAAAGAAAAAAAAATACACAGTAGCATTTCATATATATTCTATCTTGGCTAGCCAGGGTTTGTGAGAAAAATTAGAGTTTTGCATTGTTTTCTTAAGGTTGTAAGTGATTATGTGAATATTTTTTATGCTTTTATGTCAAGTCATTCCACACATGCAACAACAGAGTTGTTTTGAAGGCACAGAATCAATCTTCTTGACCAGCATAAAATCTTATATTATGTCAAATTACGTCAAAAATGTGGGTAGCACGTTTGCCTCACAACAAGAAGGTCGCTGGTTCGTGTCTCTGCTAGGTCAGTTTTGTGTGGAGTTTGCATGTTCTCCCCGTGTTCGCGTGGGTTTCCTCCGGGTGCTTCGATTTCCCCCACAAGTCCAAAGACATGTGCTATAGGTGAATTGGGTAAGAGAAATTGTCTGTAGTGTATGTATGTGAATGAGTGTGTATGGATGTTTCCCAGTGATTGGTTGCAGCTGGAAGGGCATCCACTGTTAAAAACATATACTGGATAAGTTGGCGTATCATTCTGCTGTGGCAACTCCAGATTAATAAAGGGTCTAAGCCAAAATGAATGAATGAACACTACTGGTCAAAAATTGGGGTCAGTATAATTTTTAAATGTTTTAAAATAATCTTATCCTGCTCACCAAGGCTGCATTTATTTTATCAAAAATAAAGTACAAATAGTAAAATTGTGAAATGTTATTGCACTATAAAATAACTGTTCAAACGTAGTTTATAATTTAATTAATAATAATTTATTATATTAATAATTTATTCCATTGATTAAAAAAAGAATTTCAGCTTTAATACTCCAGTCACATGATCCTTCAGAAATCACTCTAATATTAATTATTATTATTATTTTGCAATGATATATCATTGCAAAATTTGAACACTACAAACACAAAGAACTGGTTCAAAAACAAGGCAGACAAAGGTACAGTTTATGGTCTCAACGAACAATATCCGAAGGTCATCCGAGAACGTCAAAAATAACTCTTCCTAATCAGAAAACAGAAAATGAATGAAGGTAAACGAGCAATCATAACAGTGGACAAATTTTACATAGACGGACAACTATATTGCAATAAGAACATTACCCCCTGGCTTTTCTGAACGCAACACTCCCGTAATGTTACCCCATCTCCCTCATATCACTGAGTTATGGTTTTTGTTATCGCACCTAAGTCTCATCCCCCTCCCTCCTTAAACTTTATGTTGGTATTTAAAGTCATTTTTGTTTGGTCATTGTTCTTTTGTGTACATTTTGTAAACTCCATGTCTGAATATAATGTCTATCAGTCTATCAATAACATTGTATTGTTATACACACACACACACACACACACACACACACACACACACACACACACACACACACAGGTACAATACCACACCCTTTCAAATACATACAGTAACATTTATGCATATGCAGTAACAACAGACCCACATATTAATATACATAGCAACTGGTTACTTAATTATTTTGTATTTCTTTAAATTATGTCACCACATTTCTATCTTGCAACGTCCGTGGACTCGGCTCCCAGGCAAAGAGGATTAAAGTTTTTAATCATTTACGTAAAATACAAGCAGATATATGCCTTCTCCAAGAAACCCACCTATCAGAATCCGATCAAAACAAAATCAAATCATCACAGTATCATTTATATTCTTTTTATATAAATAAAAGTGATTCTTTTTATATCACTTATATTCATCATTATATAGTGTGTATCCTAATAAATAAAAAAACTATAATTTGTCCATAATACCACAGTTACGGACCCAGGGGGACATTTCGCCATCATTAATATTTCAATTAACAATAACCCATTCACAATAGGCAACTTGATTGGCTCAAATACAGATGACTCATCTTTTTTCTAGAATTTTTTTTCCTCCATTTCAAATCTCTCCAATTGCCCCGTCATAATAGCAGGTGATTTCAACACAGTTTTAGAGCCAAATACAGACAGATTTAACAACATCAGCAATAAATGCATCTGGAAATCTGCAGATACTATAAAACAGTTCATGAGTGATCTTGGTCTTGGCAATAGTTGGCGCCTCCAGCATCCGGACATTAAAGCATTCTCATTTTTTTCACCAGTTCACCAATCGTACTCCCGCATTGACTTCTTTCTCACCAGTAATTCTATTATGTCCAATATTTCTGAATCAAAAATCCACCCAATAATCATTAGTGATCACGCTCCTGTAACATTAAAACTGAATATAACCACTGCACATAAAACCAGTTCTAGATGGCGATTTAATACTTCTCTTCTTCAAGACCATGATTTTGACAGGTATTTTTAAAAGAGAGTGGGCTTGCTTTCTAGAGATAAATGACTCACTTGAAATATCTTCATCTCTTTTGTGGGAAACAGGAAAGGCTGTATTAAGAGGAAAAAATATTTCATACACAAAGTATGAAATAATTTTTCCTCTTAATACAGCCTTTACATTTTAAACAAATTACAAAGAAAAAAGAAAAAGGAAAAACAACAAGCTGAACTGGAACAGGAAATTAAAGAACTAGAAGACATTAACATGAATAATCCTACAAAAGAAACACAAGATACACTAAGAAAAGATAAATCACAAATAAATAAACTAATTAATGCACACACTCAATTCCTTATTCACAGACTCCAACAAGAACACTTCCATCATAGTAACAAATATGGTAATTATCTGGCTAATCAAATCGAACACAATATCAGTCATTAAGGACTCAGAATGGAAACCCACCAGTTATTATTATTATTTTTAATATTATTATTATTAATGGTAATAGTAATAAAAGCAATAATGACATTTGAAACTACATGCAATAAGCAGTTATTTAACATTTTAATAAATATTTAAAAATGTAAAATTTTTTTACATTTAATAAATTATGAACAGATGAACAGAGTTGAAAAAAAGCTTCAATTTTGAGAATGATTGTCCTTCAACCTGAGGGCGTCCATAGCAACTTTATATTGAAGGTGCAATATGTAAGTTTGACATCCAGTGGTTTAAACTAGGAATTGCACCCCTGGTTCAAAACACAGGCAAGAGCAGGTTGCCAGATTGACGACATCAACAAAGGCTGATTTAAATCGTGTTCTAAATAAAAGCAATGGCACGATAGAAGGAATATTTTCCATATTAAAAGTTTTTGTCCTAACCAACACCTGAAATGTATATTTTAAAAATGGCAGCTGAACTATGCTATGCTAATAATGCAAGTTTGAATGCCATTTTATTAGACATTCACCATACTGCTAAAAGAAGTGCAGATAGTTTATCTCAGATCCTGAAAATAAAATAAACCATTTGAAATTGAACTTTAGATATTTACATCTATGACAACACATATCAGTGACTCAGCATGTACATTTAATAATGTTAAAGAGGTTTAATATGTGTTAATTAAATTATAAACCTTACCATTTCTTTGGAGTACAGTCAGTGCATTATTCTGAGCTTCAGAGAGGCTGTATTTAAATTTCTGTTGTAGGCCTATTGGGTCTGGTGCAAACAACCAAATAGCTTATCACTGCAAATCTCATCATGTAGCATGTTGTTAGGACACAGGGATACAATGTAACCTGCTCACCTGTACTCTGTGCTCACTTTGTAATGTTTATGCCATTTGCTAATTAATAACCACCTCATGTGGAACTCTGAATCTGCATCTCATTTAGTTTGTTTCTTAAATATCTGCAAACAAAGTATGGTATTTTTATGCTTTAGAAGGGTCAAAAACTTACATACAGCACCTTTAATACCCTCTCTTACCTTTAGATGTGCAAAAGAAAGTCCCATCGTGTTCTTATCACTGAGCAACTTCTGATTCAAGCAGATGAATCAGCTTATGAATCAGGCATTGAGGCATTAGAAGTCAGCTTAAAGATTTTTAGCTGTGGCTAACTGCCATTCTCTAATACTTTCTTTACTGGTAATGTTATACATTTTAATGTGAAATTGCGATATGTTTTGTCAATGTGTCTACAAAATCTCTTTGGTTTCCTGTCACATCTAACTACAGAACAGTCTCATAATTTTATGGATATAGGTTTAATATGTGTTTTTCAGCAATAATGTGTCCTTATGTTCTTGTGTAAAGTCATCAACCACCAAAGTTCAGTCCAAAACTTAAGACTGCAAGAAAGGAGGACGCATGAAAGTTCCTGGATGTGTTTTTGTCATTGTCATTAGCTATGTTTCCATCCAAAAATGCGAATGAACTTTATGCGCAAAACTAGATTATTGCATAAAAAACATGCAAATAAAGCTGTGTTTCCATCCAATGAGTCAAAGCAAACAAAATCATCACTTCCCGATTAACTGGCGCCAAATATTAACAGTAAAAAAAATTAGAAATCTCGAGGACCACATTTGAAAGTTTTTGGACATTACAAATGAACCAGACCTCCCAGAAATTTTCTTAATTCACTTTTTCTATTATGGACTAAACAAACCATTAAAATCCTGCTCATAAAGTTTGGTCTTTGAGAGTCTCTTTAAGAAGCTCTAGAAGTAACTTGATCCAAAACCTTCTGACCTACTGGGGTTATTTAAACCGCCAGTGCCTACTGAGCCTAAGCCTCTTAACCCATCAGTGTTTCTGAACCAAAACCTCCTGATCCACTGGGGTGTCTAAACTTCCAGTGCCTCCTGACACAGGACCTCCTGACCCACTGGGGTTGTCTGAACAACCAGTGCTTCCTGAATCAGAACCTTTTGACCCACTCTGGTTGTCTAACCCATCAGAGCCTGCTGAACCAGAGCCCCCAAACCTACTTCAGCTCTACACTCCAGGTTCTCTGCAGCTCCATGCTCTAGGTCCTTCACAGCTTTACATTCCAAGTCCTCTGCAGCTCCACGCTCCAGGTTCTCTGCAGCTCCACTCTCTAGGTCCTCTGCAGCTCCACAATCTTCCACCTTGGCAGCATGGACCTGTCCCTCCGCCCCCCTCCCCTTTCCCTGTTCCACCTATTCTCCACCTCTCTCCTGGATTGTATTTGGAGTGTCTGGATTACACTCCTGTAGGAGACACCTAGGTAAGACACCTTTATGCCAGATACCAGATACCTTTATGCTCCTGTTCGCTATCTGTTTGATGACCGTTGCCCGCCTGACTACTCTTAATTAATAAACTGTGTGTGGATACTCAATTCCTTTGCCATACTTGTTCAGTTATATTTGCCTGTTGAAGCAGTGGCCAAGGAGAATAGAAAAAGCATTGTCTTTTATATTATGTAGTCAATGATATCCACATAAGTGAATGTCACCGGCTGTTGATGCCCACCTGCTTGACGGATCAAGTCCTGAAACATGTCCATGATCAGATGGGCCGTCAAGGGATTGAGAGAACTTTAAGCCTGCAGAAAGTTGTTTCTGGGGAGGAATATATAAGGATGCTGTGTATTCTGTACACACTACCACTAGAAATAGTAGCTGTTGAACTGGAACTAGTCACCCTGGAACTATTTACGAATGGGCAAGAAAATGTTCTTGTAGTAGCTCATGTTTTCACAAAGTTCAGTCAAGCCTTTCCCATCCATGACCAAAAAACAGAGATTGGACACCAGGACTGGATGATATACAACTTGACCTAAATGACATACAAATGTTAAGGGCATATCCCATGAGTAAAGCCGCAGTCACGCTGCACTTTTCACCCCATAGACTTCCATACATAAGCAAGATAATGTGAAAGGCCAGAAATGCAAGCTCGTGCGACAAGTTTTGCAGGTCACTGCACTGTAAAGTTCAAGCTTGGTAATCACTGACCTGCAAAATGACATAATGTGACTGCATGAGACCAATCGAAGATCAAAACATGTCAAATAATCTTGTTTAACCCACCCACATATGAAGAAAACTATACTATGAAAAGTGTTCATGTTACAATACTTTATTTTAATAACTTACAAAGGCAGGTAACACACTGCACTGACACAATGTGCCAACCCGGCCTCCTAGAGGTGGGAATGGGGGTGTGATCCCACCCCACAGCTTCTCTGATTGGACAATCACTGTCTAGGCACTGTGTCGATGTCTTTAACGGTCATCACCATCGTTGCTGCATGTTGTTTTTCTCATGTTGTGGCTGTTACATTGCCTTACCAGAAGCCTCATTACATCATGGAGCAAACTGCGACCTTCACTTTCTGCTATCGGGTCAACTCGTCAGAACTCTGAAACTCTGTCATAACTACAGAAACTCCAAGAAGGACTTCACTTACAATGCCACCTCGTCCAACATCCGTATCGTTAGCAACTGACTCCAAGCTTCCCTGGAAGTAAGGAAATCCCTCTTCACCGATGAGGAAATTCCAGCATGTCATTGGAGTTGCTACGCTGATCAATCAGCTTCGCCGGGATTTCCGTTTGGACCAAATGAGAAAACTAAAATTCCACCAGAATGCAAGTAATACAAACAAGGTTTCTATCCATTGCTGAAACTGGTGTGAATTATATTTAAGTAGTAAAGAATAGCGAAATTCTCTGCTTTTATGGTTTTCTCTCAGATTGCACTGCTAAGAACTTAGCAAATGCTAGAAGTTGAATCCTTACTCGTTCTTTATCATAACTCTCCTCAAACTGCTTGTGTGTATGTGTATGTGCATTTCTACATTTTATGTAGATTAGTACTCCAAGTTATAAAGTAGCAATAAACTTGTTTTGTTTTTAAGATCCGTGTTGGTGTGTCGTGTGCTAAAGTTAATGTCTCAGCTTTAGATGTCGCTACCTTGCTCATTAAATAATTTAATACTGTTTTTATATTGTTATTGTTGGCCACGTAATAATATAATGTAGAATTGGTTTACACTGTCCGCTCTACTTGCTGGGCAAATAAGTAAGTTAAGTGTAAGCTTTGAATAATTCTATGTGAATCACGTTCGAATCCTTGAAGGGAAGTTTATAATCGATTTAAACCAAAGAGCTGATTCTTACAAAAGGGAAAATTTGTCAGGTATACAGCAATCGTGGGATTTGGGGGAAAATACAAATACAACAACTTTGTGTACAATACAATTTCAATGTCACAAAAAATTTGGTTAAAAAGATTAAATGTTTATGAGTCATTGGCTTGAAATCAAGTTAATAACCTTATTAAAAAGGGCAGATATAAAATAACTGCTTGACACTAAAGCACAGAGGGCATTAATCAGATCTTGATTACAGAATTTTTCAAAAAATGGATGCTCCATCAATGTTTTTCTTCAGCCTAGAGAAGAAGAATGGTCAAAGTAGAATCATCCACTGTCTTCAGGCAGAGAATGGGCAAGAGCTCAGTAAACCTGCTGATTTGTGCAGAAGGACCGCTGGTTACTACAAAGATTATATAATTATAAAAGATATAAGTATGAGTATGTAGAGGACCACAAGCTACTTCAAGAGTTTCTCAGAGGTTTATCTCAAGTACAGGAGGAGGCAGAGGGGATGTTGTTGAGCCAATGATCTCTGGGAGAATTTAATAAGCATGGAAAACGGCCAAGTTCCAGGATTAGATGTTCTAACTGTTGATTTCTATAAAGCTTTTTGGGATCTGCTGGACAATGACTTGGAAGTGTTTAATGTTAGCATTGCCAGAGGTAAACTGCCTTTGAGCTGCAGGAGGGCAGTAATGACCCTATTACCCAAAAAAGGAGACATAAAAGATATATAAAAAACTTGAGGCTGCTTTCATTGTTCTGTGTGGATTAAAAATGTTATTGAAAACTTTGGCCAACAGGTTGAAAAATGGGATGGACCAGATCATACATGCGAATCAGTCCTACTGTGTGCCAGGCAGATCCATTTTTGATAATATTGGGTTAATAAGAGACATGTTTGATATATCAGAGATTACAGGCCACAATTTTGACTTGATTTCATTCGATCAAGAAAAAACCTTTGATTGAATTAAAACAATGTTTGTGGAATATTTTCAAAAATTTTGAATTTCCTCAAAAAATTATTAAGATGGTTAAAGTTTTATATGTTGACATTGAGGTGTCACGTGGCACAGTAGGTAACATGATCACCTCACAGCAAGAGGGTTGCTGGTTCGAGCCTCCTCTGGGTCAGTTGGCATTTCTGTGTGGAGTTTGCATGTTCTCCCCATGTTTGTGTGGGTTTCCTCCGGGTGCTCCGGTTTCCCCCACAGTCCAAAGACATGCGCTATAGGTGAATTTGGTAAGCTAAAATTGTCTGTAGTTTATGAGTGTGCATGGACGTTTCCCAGTGATGGGTTGCAGCTGGAAGGGCATTCACAGGCTAAAACATATGCTGGATAAGTTGGCGGTTCATACCATTAATAAAGAGACTAAGCTGAAAAGAAAATGAATGAATGAATAAATGAATGTTGACATTGAAAGTTTACAAAGGTCAATGGTGCCTTAAGCGCCCCTTTGAAGGTGAGAAGGGGAATTATCAAGGCTGTTCAATGTCAGGAATGTTGTACTCAATAGCGATTTAACCTTTTTATGTAAACTGAGAGAAATTTTAGAAGGAGTGTCACTGTATAGAGAACATAGGTTTTATATATCTGCTTACGCAGATGATGTAATTGTGGCTGTAAAGGGTAACACTGATATTGAAAAAATCTAAGTGGCTGTAGAAAATTATGGAAGATTGTCTTCTGCAAAAGTTAATTGGTTAAAGTGTGCTGCTTTGGCAGTTAGTAGGTGGACGAAGAAAAAACAAGTTTGCCAGGTGGACAGGTGTAGTCTATAGGGGATTAAAATATTTTAGAGATGGTTGAAGGGAAAATTTAAAAATGGAAGTGGCTTTTGCCAAAAATGTCTTATCGGGGATATACTTTGACTATAAATAATGTGGTAGCAACAACCCTGTGGCATCACCTGCAAGTCTGCTATCACGGGTTGAGGCCTTAATGGTTGATTTTTTTCTGGGATAAGATGCACTAGGTGCCACAGTGCATTTTACACATGACAAGAGTTAAGGGTGGTCAGTCTTCTGCATCTATCAAGTCGAAAAACAGCTTTCAGGTTGCAATTTATTCAGAACATGTTGTATGGTCAAAGCCCTGCATCGCAAGCAGGAATTAATCTAATTTTGAAAAAAGTTGGTGGTTTGGGATTGAAGAAAAACTTTTTTGGGATGAGATGTGAAGTGGGAGATTGTCAAAGGCTTTCTTCATCGCACTATCACAGTGTTTTTAAAGCATGGCCACTAGTGCAAACTGAAAGGTCTGTGTCTATGCCATCTTTGTATTGGTTTCTTGAGGAACCATTGGTCAAAGGTGCAAGGTTGGATGTAACTGGACAGACAATGCTTGGACCAAAAATAATTTTAATTACAACAAAAATGGTCACCTTAAGACAATTGTTGGAAGCAGCTGGAAGTGGTTTTGAAAATGTTAATGCTGTGAAACAAAGCTCTGAAACTCTGAAACTTAGATCATAAAGAGCAGTGCTCTCTTTTCTGAACATTATAAAGGTTTTGTTAAATAATGATGAAAAGGTATTTCTGAAGTGCTATAATAATGGATGGTTTATACCCAAAGAAGAGGACACTTTTCTGAATATGATTATTTCAGCTTTTTTTGTACTGAGGAAGAGCGCTTTCATCACATACTTGTTTCAGAAGAGCTGTTTTTTTTTTGTTCTGTAAAAGGAAAAAAGTAAGAAAGACTTAAATGTTTGTTTCTAACGCTTAGTTTTACGTTTGCAGATTTTACAGTTATTTTTTAGGTTGTTTTCATTTTTGCTTTCAAATTTGCAAAACAGACAAGAATAGTTGTAGAAAATGCCAAAATGGTCATTTACATGACAAGAAAAGAAAGCATAGAGGGTGACATTTTTTTCGAGATGTGGTGCAAGTTTTTAAGAGTATAATTGAAGTGAGAATCTATTTTGATTTAGTTTTTTATAAGAATGTCAAGAATATTGAAGAGTTTGAAAATGTGTGGCTTTATAAAGATAGGTTGTGCTCTGTTAAAGATGGACAATTAATATTTACAAAATGGCTTGCGTCAAATGTACTTTTGTAATACTGAAAAATCAAAATCCCTCTCTCTCTCTCTCTCTCTCTCTCTCTCTCTGTATTGATTTCTAACACTTTCAGTCAGTCAGCCAAATATTTGCCTTTTGCAAAATGTACCAATGTATACTCTGTAAAAAAGCAGTGAAGTAAGTCAGTGCATTAAATTCATTAGATGGAGCAAATTGCATTAGGCACACAACTAATACAAATTATTTATATTTTTATCAATAAATTATGATCCAAGATTTCAGTACATGGATATGATCATAGATTTCAGTCATATTGTTAGCATCAAAAACGATATAGTTACTTCAAAATATAGGGGCACCACAGTGCCGCAGTGGGTAGCGCTGTTGCCTCACAGCAAGAAGGTCGCTGGTTTATGCTTCGGCTGAGTCAGTTGGCTATTCTGTGTGGAGTTTGCAAGTTCTCCCAGTATTCACGTGGGTTTACTCTAGGTGCTGGAAGGAGCTAGAAGGGCATGCAATGTGCAAAACATATGCTGGGTAAGTTTTGTAAATATGTGTTATGGACAATAAACAATGGAAAATTAATCCAATCAATCAATCAATCAAATCTATACAGCAAATAATCCAGTCTTAAACAATGTAAAATTAATACTGCCAGTGTTTTTATAATTTATAAAATGTTTAAAAAGTAAAGGCATAGATACTCTAGAGTTTGAGCATGCAAAATTGTATTTTACAGCGCTGTGAAAACTAACTGGATAAAATAAGATGATTAGACACTGATAATGTGAGAGATTGCTCTATAAATTTCTGTACAGAGAAGTCCCATTTTGATTTTCTATTGATCTGACATAATCATGTGATGTGATTTTTGCAGGTCAGAGTTTGCCAAGCTTGAACTTTGGAATACAATGACAGGACCATGCATTTTCTGTCTGTCGCAATCACATGGACATAAATGGAATTCTATGAGGCAAAAAAAATGTGTGACTGTGGCTTAATGCTGAGACAGGAGGTGCGTCCCAAATCGCATACTTATGCACTATTCTATGCCATTTTGTAGTGTAAGTAGTGCGTTTACACTGAAAACTCTAAAAATAATAAGTGCACTTTAATTACCCGGATGATGCACTCATTCAGCCGATAAAATGAAGTGTGGAATGATGGACACTTCACGCACTCAACGACCGTAGCTTTGCTCACATAGCGGAAGCGGCGGAGCTATCGGGCGCACATGTTGGATAACTTTATTTATTTTGGACGGTGAGAGCTAAATTCTCCTACGAGAGTGATTATACTGCCTCCCGATGGTGAATGCGGTTATACTCATGACAGGTATTATTTGATAGTTTGATCATTTATTTCACTGATTTGGCAACCGTCAAACATCATCAGGGAAATGTTTTGAACTTCTGCTTAGCAAAAAAAAACATTAGTGTTCCATTTGGGACGACACTACATACATATACTATGCTGTTGAGTGTGTAAGTGCACAAGTACATAGTGCATGAATGCATAGTGTATAGTGTGCCATTTGGGACGCAGCTAGGGTGTTAAGTGTTGATTGAGCATTAATGATGAACACCTGCTGTTAACAAACAGAACCACTGAGGAGAAGCACAATACTACAACTGACTTCAGTCACAGCCTCGGCAGAGGCTCATTAAAAAAACTGTGCAAACAGCATCAGCAACTTCACTTATTACTAACTTGTTCATCATTAATGCTCAGTCAACACTTATGCATACAAAGGGTAAACAAAGTAGCATTTAGTACCATTATCACAGTAATAGTCACTCACCATGAAGAGATTTGTTCAGTACATGTGCTGGTCATATAATTAGAATGTCTTCGAAAAGTTTATTTATTTCACTAATTCCATTCATGAAGTAAAACTTGTATAATGTATATATTCATTCCACACAGACTGATATATTTCAAGTGTTTATTTTTGTTTAAATTTTTGATGATAACTAGTTTCAGATAATAAAGTAGTTTCAGTATTAAATAACTGCATTCTCTAATTAGCTAATTATTTCAAAACATCTGCAAAGGCCTTTAAATGGTCTCTCAGTCTAGTTCTGTAGGCTGCACAATCATGCACAAGGAGGGCAAGACACAAAAGTCATTGCAAAAGAGACTGGCTGTTCACAGAGCTCTGTGTCCAAGCACATTAATAGAGAGGTGACTGGAAGGAAAAGATGTGGTGAAGAAAAGTGTACAAGCAATAGTGATAACGGCATCCTGGAGATAATTGTAAAACAAAACCCATTCAAAAATGTGGGGAAGATTCTGCTGAGTGGTCCAAAGTTATGTTCTCTGATAAAAGTACATTTCCTTTAGAAATCAGGGCACCTGGTTTGGAGGAAGATAGGGGAAGCACACAAACCACTTTGGTTGAGGTCCAGTGACTATATTTCTATAGTCAGTGATTGTTTGAGGTGCCATGTCATCTGCTGGTGTTGTTCAACTGTGTTGTGTACGATCCAAGGTCAACACAGCTTTATACCAGGATATTTTAGAGCACTTCTTGCTTCCTGCTGCTGACTAACTTTGTTGAGATGCAGATTTCACTTTCCAGCAGGACTTAGCATCTGCACACAATGCCAAAACTACCAGTACCTGGTTTAAGGACCATGGTATCCCTGATCATCCCTGATCCCACCTAGAAAATCTATGGGCTATTGTGAAGAGGAAGAAGCGATATGCCAGAACCAACAATGTAGAAGTGCTATAGGCCACTTTCAGAGCAACCTGGGCCCTCATACCTTAGCCGTGCCACAGACTGATCAATTCCATGCCACACCACATTGTTGCAGTAACAGGCAAAATGAGTCTCAACTAAGCATTGAGTGTTGTGCATGCTCATGCTTTTATTGTTCATATTTTTCAGTTGGCCAAGATTTCTAAACTTTCTTTGTATTGGTCTTAAGTAATATTCTACTTTTCTGAGATACTGAATTTGGGGATTTTATTAGTTGTTATAAAAATCATAAAAATTAAAAGAAATAAACACTTAAATTATATCACTCTGTGTGAAATGAATATATACATTATACAAGTTTCACTTCTTGAATAGAAATAATGAAATAAATCAACCTTTTGAAGATTTTCTAATAATATGACCAGTATGTCTGATGATCGAATAATTCTTATTATTTTAAAAATGTAGTGAAATTACAGCCTATGTGTTCTTTCTTGACTTGAATTGTTTACATGATATGTCACTCCACTATGTAACACTCATGCTGTGATTCATTACTGAATATTCAGCCCATGCCAGAGATTCCAGTTCTTACCCACAGTTTGAAGCCCTATGGGTATGGTTTGCCACACATATATTGCTTGATGTTACTGAATCTCCCCTTGAAAGAAATCATCATTTTATCCACACAGTTGTGCTCTTCAGGTACCACCTGCAGGCATCTCTCCTTAAATGTATTTAGCCGCGATCTGAGTTTCCAGAGTTTGTCCTTTAAAGTGTATTGAACTCAACAAAGATTACAATCTGTTGTGGGACACCACATCAGAAATGAACCGGGTGTCTGTCTCCCAATACATACGAACTCCAGACATTTGCATTAGGCTCATTTATGGGTACATGCCAAGCATCTTCTCCATTTCCTTATTGTTAGTTTTTACAGATGCTCTATTTCTTGCAAGCTGTACTCATTTGTGTTTCTTGCCTAAGCCTCAATCATGTCTTCTGTCCAGGGGCATCGCTAGATCCCATAGAAAATATCTAGTATATCCTTAAACCAGGTACTGGTAGTTTTGGCATTGTGTGCACTGCCCCTGCTTGACAATCTGCATTGCTCTGCTGCCGGACTGAGTCCCAGTTGTAAACATGCACACCAAAACAATACGTGCTGCTCTTGTGTTGTGAAACTGGTTTAGCAGCCTTTTATGCAGAGGTGTCGGCACGCAGTGAGTTTTGCGACAAAGTCGACAAAACTAAAGTTTAAATAATGTGATGGGGATCTTATTTAGACAAAGCATGGCTCCTGGTAGATTTTTCTGTATGAAGCAAAAAGGAGGAATGATGAGTGAAGGAGGTAAGACTTAATAAGCCTTATTCTCGGCCATGTGTCAGGTCTAAGACAGATAATTTTTTAAACATCTGTTTTGTATTCTATAGTATTGTCTATAGAATTTCATTTAATATTTATGCAAAAGATTTCTTCAATGATCATAGCACATCACTCCAGTTTTGTCTTTACGTTGTTTTTCAGGAATAATTTCTGTTATATTATTTTTGTTCATATATTATTTTTTATTACATAATTTTTTTATTATTTATGTATATATATATATATA
>CAIGQZ010001455.1:1680000-1694299 GCA_903798205.1 Danio tinwini | reverse complement strand
CAAATCAAATCAAATCAAATCACTTTTATTGTCACATCATCAGCAGCACGTGTGCTATGATGAGTGAAAAGCTTAGGTGCTGGCTCCAGACAGTGGAAAATACAGATAGTGCAAATACAACAACAGTGCAAAAAAACAGACAGTGCAAATACAACAACAGTGCAAAATACAGACAGTGCAAATACAACGACAGTGTAAAATACAGACAGTGCAAAATACAACAACATACTCACAAAAAAGAAACAAAACAGTGTAAATTTGGCAATGTGACAGTGATGCGTACAATGGATAGGTGTACACATAGTTGTAGGCAGTATTGTTTAAGTATAGATTGGTTAAAGTGCAGTGCATGCTACATCTTTATGGTGTGCAGTGTGGGGTATGGGAGAGTTTGTGTGGGGTGTGTTAAGTGTTCATCAGCCTGATAGTCTGAGGGAAGAAACTTTCCTTCAGTCGGCTGGTGCGTGACCGAATGCTGCGGAACCGTCTGCCTGAGGGTAGCAGAGAGAAAAGTCTATGGCTTGGGTGGCTGGAGTCGCTGATGATTCTCTTGGCTTTTCTCATGCACCTCCTGGTGTAGATGTCCTGGAGGGAGGGAAGCTCACCTCCTACTACACGTCCAGCAGTTCGCACAATCCTATGTAGACCTTTGCGATTGCTGCTGGTGCTGTTCCCGTACCAGGTGGTGATGCAGCCAGTGAGGATGCTCTCCACAGTGCAGGTGTAGAACGAGCGGAGGATGTGGGGGCTCATTCCAAACCTCCTGAGGCGCCTGAGGAAGAAGAGGTGTTGTTGTGCCTTCCTTAACACTGCGTCTGTGTGAGCAGTCCATGTCAGATCCTCAGCGATGTGTACTCCAAGAAACTTGAAAGTGCTGACTCTCTCCACTGGTGTCCCATTGATGGTTATGGGAGTGTGTTCATTCTTCTCTCTCCTGAAATCCACCACCAGCTCCTTGGTTTTGCTGATGTTGAGTGAGAGGTGGTTTTCCTGACACCACTGTGTCAGAGTGTGCACCTCCTCTCTGTAGGCCGTCTCATCATTATCTGTGATTAGGCCCACCACCGTTGTGTCATCAGCAAATTTAACGATGACGTTGGAGCTGTGTTTGGATGTACAGTCATGTGTGTACAGGGAGTACAGGAGTGGGCTGAGAACACAGCCCTGTGGAGCACCAGTGTTGAGGATCAGTGTGGATGAGGTGATGTTGTTCATTCTGACCACCTGGCGTCTGCTTGACAGGAAGTCCAGGATCCAGTTGCACAGAGAGCTGTGTAGGCCCAGAGCCTGGAGCTTTATCACCAGCTTGGCAGGCACTATGGTGTTGAATGCTGAGCTGTAGTCCACAAACAGCATTCTCACATATGTGTTTTTGTTTTCCAGGTGAGACAGAGCAGTGTGCAAGGTGAAAGCAATTGCATCATCAGTGGAGCGGTTGTTTCTGTATGCAAATTGCAGAGGGTCAGTGTTAGCGGGCAGTACAGAACAGATGTGATTTTTAATCAGCTTCTCAAAGCACTTGCTGAAGATGGGTGTCAGTGCAACCGGACGCCAGTCATTCAAGCATGTGGTTTTAGCTGATTTCGGTATTGGCACAATAGTAGCTGTCTTAAAGCATGTGGGAACCACAGACCGAGAGAGCGAGAGGTTAAAGATGTCTGTGAAAACCCCCGCTAGCTGGTGTGCGCATGCTTTAAGTACACGTCCAGGGATGCCATCTGGGCCCGTAGCTTTTCGGATGTTCACGCGACGGAAAGATCTCGTTACATCCGCTACAGAAACAGTGAGTGTTCTGGCGGTTTCTGTATCGGCCGCGGGAGCGCGCTGTGTGTGCGCTGTGTGTGCGCGCTGTCCTGGGCTTCAAAGCGGGCATAGAACGAGTTGAGCTTGTCCGGGAGAGACCCGGCAATGTTCACAGTGGTGGATTTGTTGCTTTTAAAGTCCGTGATGTAATTAAGTCCCTGCCACATGCTCCTTGCGTTATTGGTGTTAAATTGACCCTCTATCTTGTCTTTGTATTGACGTTACACACAGTAATTTCTGTTAAGCATGTGAACACAATGGTAAATCAGCAGTGTTCAAGAACGCCTTCAACAGTGCCCTAAATGTTAACAGGATATAGACTTTTTTTTATTTCAGTACCGAAATTTTGAATCAATTTCGCTGTTTAAAATGGCAGCCGCATGAAATCAGTCTATATCAGAACACCTTAAGAGTTTTGGTCACACATTACAATAAGGTATGATTAGTTAATGTTATTTAATGTATTTACTATGTATTTACATGAACTAAGAATAAACAATACTTGTGCAGTATTTATTAAAGGGGTGATCCAGAGTGTATTTTTAAGGCTTGGTTGTGTTTATAAGATGCAAAGCAATGTGTGCTCATGCTTCACTTGTAAAAAATCATGTTATTTTTCAATATATCTTACTTTGATTATATACAGCTACTTTGCTAACATGAAAACGTTTCCTAGTTCCTCTGAAAGGCCCGCCCTCAAGAAAGTCTGATTGGTCAGCTAACATAATGTGCTTTGATTTGCAGATCAGCTCCAAGTCACCAGTAAAGTGTCACCCGTCCACAAGCAGAGATGGCAAAAGTACACACATCCTTTACTTAAGTAGAAGTACAGATAATCATGTTTAAAACGACTCTGGCTAAAGTAGAAGTACTAACTACACTTTTGTACTTGAGTAAAAGTAAAGAAGTACCGCCTGAAAAATGTACAAAAGTAAAAAGTACTCATTTCAACCACAGTCCCAAAGACATGCGGTATAGGCGAATAATAATTCAACTAAATTTGCAGTTTATGTGTGTGTGTGTGAATGTGTATGGGTGTTTCCCAGTACTGGGATGCAGCTGGAAGGGTATCTGCTGCGTAAAACAAATGCTGGAATAATTGGCGGTTCATTCTACTGTGGCGACCCCTGATAAATCAGGTACAAAGCTGAAGGATAGCGAGTGAGATAGGTAGGTAATCATTCTGACGCAAACTCACAGTGTTCAGCATGTACTTTTGCCACTGCTAGATCAAAAACAACAGCTGCCATTCATGTTGATACACTGTCTATCTTTATAATGTCTTACATTTTACACTGAATTCTGTCCAAAATATATTGATTTTTTTTTTATTTTGCTAAAACAAATTCTTATCAGATATGACTGCAAACTATTTTTTTGCATTAGGCTAAAGCTGCTTATTCTCTTCAAAGAGCAGCTCTCATATATAACCCGCTATTTCAGTGTTTTTTTTTTTTTCAGGTATTGTGGTCATTTTATTTAATGGATAAACATTAATTCTGTTAGTTTTTCTCAGTCACTTTGGTCCACTTCTCAGATCAGAATTAAAATTCTCAAAACTCCCTGTTCAATCTTCAGATCATCATTGTGTCACTTGTGCACATCAGAAAAGCAGTTTCTCTTTATGAACAAGTTGCTTTTGTTCATCCATGCAAATGATTATGTGCAATTCTCTGATGTTTCCTATGTTATCAGTTGCTTATGTCATGTTGATCAACATGTATTATTTTTTATCTCTGTTGAATAGACTCACCCCCACAACATTTAATCGTTCAAATGCCTGAACAAGTCTTAATATTTAGTCATAATGCATTTTTTACATTTCTCCCAGATGAATCTTGACTTTTTCTAATGAAGGTCTAAAAGGAGGTTGTCTTGTTCACATTTCTACTTTTGTTTTTTGTGCTATAAGGTGCTCTCTTTTCTTTTCTGTATCAGAATGACATGATCTGGCAACTAATTACAGTACAAACAGCAGAAATATAGCCATAGTTTACACCAGATTAGCTCTCCAGAGTACACTGATATTTACAACATGACTACTAAGTAATTTGAGTCTTATTCATATACAATGACACAAGGACATGTCATTCTGATGCCACTGACATGTCCATTGACACAGAAATTTAGTTTTGAGAGCTGAACTGAAGGATTTTGAGCAGGAGACTGGCTTTTGCAGGTAATCCATGGTGTTTTGCTATTTATACGTGTTGTTTTGAGAAATGCGCTTAGGCCTACTGTTTTACAAATTTCAATTCTGATCTGAGAAATGTGCTAAAGTGACTGAGAAAAACTGTAATACATTTATTCTATGCTACAAGCAACATACCCAGGTAAGACAGGTACATACACATAAATTGCCCAGTATAGTTACCTTTGTTGTTGTAAAATATTTGTTAAAATTATTAATTAAAGACAACCCTATAGGCCTGTGTAAAATCATAGTCAATAAAAACAGCATAAACTCTGTATTAGGAAATATGAACTCATCAGAAATAAAGGAAATAAACCGCAATGCATACATTTTTTATAAAGTATTTGATTGTTTTAGTACTAAATGTACTAATCTTTACAAAAACACTATTTTCGCGGTATTAGAGTAAAAGACCAGAGAAAGCCCATGGCAGTATTATCGGAAGTGGACAAAAGGCTTAAGCATTTAAACAGCATGTTTTTGACGGGAATGTGTCTCGTTTACCTGTGATCCGATCGAGCAAAAGTTGTCTTATTATCGTATAAACAGGGCAGCATCAGTCATGTTAAATTTGCCGGCTCTGCGTAGTAATCCTTGCCTTTCTCATAGTAAGCTTCATGAACTAGGCCATGTACAGTGGGCGATTGAAGAAGCCACGCGCTGCAGCACGCAGGCGCGCAATGAGGAAAAATAGACTGACTGCATCAAAAATGTGCTCATTATTGCGCAGCGACAAGACACAATATAGATCGCGCCACCAAACACATGAAAACGAAAGTAACGACCGTGGCTTTAAAAATGTAAGTAGAAAGTACAGATATTTGTGTAAAAATGTAAGAAGTAAAAGTAAAAAGTTGTCAAAAAAATAAGTAGTGGAGGAAAGTTCTGATACCAGAAAAAACGACTTAAGTACAGTAACGAAGTATTTGTACTTCGTTACTTCCCATCTCTGTCCACAAACATGTGCTTTGCTCCAGCTGTGTAAATACTGTCAGTCAGAGTAGCTATTAGCAGTATCTGTTTGAGCCTTAATCAGACAGAAAATAAAAAGGATGAACCTCATGCCTGCTCTCTAAAATAAAATCTGACAAGTGTCTGTAGCAAGTGAAAATAGGGTGTGGCTTCTTTAAGAGAATTGTCTTTTTATATGTGTGTGTGTTTATGTGTGTGTGTGAACAGTCTGTAGAGGCATGTAACACAAGAAGTGCATGTGTCATAGATAAATTTTAACAAATAAAAACACTTACAGGTTGTGGCTCACAATCCACAGCTTCTGCTTATTGGAGCTGCTCCTTTGAGGAGTTTTAGCTGAAGCCAGCACTTAACTGGGAGAGATTCTGGAAGTTCTTCTTTGTCAAAAGCTTGCTATGTATATTTTTTAGAATTCTATGGAACAATTTAAATGAAACTGTAAGCACTTTTCTCTTTGTGTCATGTCCTTTGGAAGCCCAAATACAGAAACAGAAGAAGCTCTGTAAAAATAGCAGCATCTGGATGGCTTTTTAGCTTTCTCTACTGCAATATTACAGCGCGTCTGACCACGCCCCTGTGCTGCGCAGGGTGTGTGCCTGGTAAATGCGCTTTATAAGAACCACCTGTACTGTACTCAGTGGCGGTTCTAGTTTAAATAGCACCCTGGGCAAACACTTCCATACCCCCCCACCCCCCTTTAATTGTTATTTTTATTTTTCAATAAATATAAAAATGTATTTATATTTGTTATGAATAAATACAATTATTATTATTAATATTATTATGAAATTATTATTCTAAATAAATAACAGAAATCAATCCTAAATGTTAATGGAAAACAATATAACAACTGGAGTGATATGCTAAGATAACTTAAGAAATCTTTTGCATAGATATTGATTATAACAATTGTATACGAATACAAAAAATAAATGTGCTTTATAGAATTATCTGTTGTCTTAGACCCGACTCATGGCCGATAATTAATGTTATGAAGTCTTATCTCCCTGACTTTCTGCTTTATAGCCATGTTTAGTAAAAGTAACATCATCATCATATTACATAAACTTTAGTTTTGTCGACTTGCAAAACTCGCGGCATGCCGACACCTCTGCACAAAAGGCTGTGACTCCGGTTTCATGGCGCATGAGTGGCGTGTATTTTATCGGCGTGCATGTAAACAACCGGAATTCACATAGGAGTGCGTGAGGCACGGGGAAATGGTTTCGGTTGCACATAGAGAACAACAAATGCGTGTAAAAGATGCCAAATGTAAATGGCCCCTAACGTCTTTATTCTGGGATTGCCACTCTAAATTAATACATAAAGTAAATTAATTGCATAAAGTAAATCATATCTCAATGCTTTTACTAGAGAATGCTTTTTTAGCAAGATGCCGCCCTGGGCGATCGCCCATAATTGCCCATGCCTAAATCCGTCACTGACTTTATCTTGCTTATTATATGGCTACTTGTCACAAAACATGAAAAATAAATACAAAACAATGTTTTAAATCTGGTGTGCAAAACTAAGTTTCGGGAGGGCCGCAGCCCCACACACTTTAGTTCCAACCCTGCTCCAACACACTTACTTGTAGGTTTCAAACAAGCCTGAAGGACTCTATTAGTTAGATCAGTGTGTTTAATTAGGGTTGGAATTAAACTGTGCAGAGTTGCGGCCCTCTAGGAACAGAGTTTGACACCTGTGTTCTGAACTGTAATAATTTATCAACTCTTAATATAAAATCACAACGTATCCACTGACAATCAAGTCAAGAACAAAAATAAGTACAGCAAGTACATAAATAAGTTTGTGTAATTAGTTTCAGCTGTTGTTATTTTGGAATAAAATACCTTGGAATGTCACATCTGACTAATCAGAATCAAGTATTCCAGACAGCCTTGTAATGCCATCAGTTGACGAGTTAATCAGCATAACAATGAATGTATACACACTGCATGAACTGACAACAACCCAACAGTTTTGGACAATCACAGACATTTTTTTGAGCTCCTGAACACAATAGCCATACAGCAGTTGTTGCTAGATCGAATACGTTTGCGGTTGGAGGTTAAAGATAATTATTTATGTTATTTATGAAATTTTGGATTTATTGTATTTTATTAACGTCTACCCCAACCATTACAGAAGCGTAAAAACAGAAGTTGTACCAAGTATTATTTATCTTATCTATTAAATTACCCAATAAATTGTATTTTTAACCCCTACCCCCAACCCAACCCTAAACCCAACCGTCACAGTACTGTAAAAATATTATTTATTGTTATACAGTGTCATAAAAAAATGCTGCTATATTAATGTATATATCGCACTTCAGGCCGGCCTCGTATCCGATCTAGACTTTACCCCATACAGCTTATGACTTGATTTCTCACTGGCTGCAGCTCGTTATTACATCTGAGCCCATATAGAGTCAAGTCGGCCAACTGGTCTGGAATATTTAGCATGCTATATATTAGATTTTCGTCTTTGAGGTCAGTGAAGCCCTTTGATATGCCAATTTGTAGTTAACACATAAAGACTGCTGAGTGTCGAGCACCCGCAGATTTCCCCCAATCACAGCCCGATGTGTCAGCGAGCTTGTTTACCTGCAAATTGGGCTTAAAATCCTGTATTTAGGCATTAGTAAAAAATAATTCAGTTTAGTTCAATATGAATGTCACTGTGGGGCGGCACAGTGGCGCAGTGGGTAGAACAATCGTCTCACAGCAAAAAGGTTGCTGGTTTGAGCCCCGGCTGGGTCAGTTGGCATTTCTGTGTGGAGTTTGCATGTTCTCCCTTCCTCCGAATGCTCCGGTTTCCCCTACAAGTCCAAAAACAAGTGGTATAGGTGAATTGGATAGGCTAAATTGTCTGTAGTGTATGTGTGTGAATGAGTGTGTATGGGTGTTTTCCAGTGATGGGTTGCAGCTGGAAGGGCATCCGCTGTGTAAAACATATGCTGGATAAGTTGGCGGTTCATTCCGCTGTAGCCACCCCAGATTATCAAAGGGACTAAGCTGAAAAAAAATGAATGAATGAATGAATGTCACTGTTGAAGGATGGTCCATCCATAGAAGATCAGCTCTATTGACCCCAACCAAACAAGCCAAAGGCAACAATTGCAATGAAACTGCACCATCTGACAGAAATGGAGAATAAGGCTCAGTCAGGGGACCAGTTATCCTCTGGCCAAATAGATAAGAAGAGATGCAGTCTAGATCAGCAGTTCTAAATTCTGGTCCTTGCAACATCTCACTCTGCACATTTTGCATACCTCTTGTTTATCAGACCTAATTTTGAGAAACAGCTCATAAGAAGAGAGCTCTATGAAGTAACTGTGGTCTTAAATTATGTACTGAACTGTGTTCTATACCTCATGGCTTAAACCCCATTTTTTGCTGGCATCTTGGCATTTGTTGGCAAATCAGCAGCAGATTTCAAGCTCACAATGTTTATCAGTTTGTTGCTTAACTATTTAAAGTTACAAAGTTGTTTGATGCAACATGCAACAATTTTATAAAGTACAGGTATATTGATTTTGGTTATTTTTTTATCATCATTTGGGTGCTATCAGAATGGCATTGAAATATTGACTTTTCCTGAAAATCATATGTTCATAAGCTGATTGCTGTAATAATGTAATTAATCTAAAAAAAAAAAATGTCTTAATACTAAAAATTCTAAGTCTATATCTAAACTGCATTGTAGATTGTGCTTTATTAAGTTTAGTTCATATGTGTTAAGTTTCAATAATATTGTGTCACAAACTCGCAGGAGACTTAAATGCAAGTGAATGCAAGTTGATTTATTAAACAGGGATTACAGGAAAACAGCTGGTATAGATCTCACCAGATATCGAGTGTAAGGATAGAGCAATGATGCATCTCTCAAGGAATTCGACAACGCTAAACATCAGTGATAGTTTCTCAATGAGACAGATCCAGGGAGATCTCTCATAGAATTCCACAACGCCAAACATCGGTAACAGTACTTCGGTGAAGTCAAGTTGTGCTGACAATATCCAAAAGCAACAGTTTCTAAGATCAAGTCACCACCAGCGGATACAGCGGGACGAGCCCAACAGGAACAAACACAGACGAGAAACAACAACGAACTGACAACAAGTGACGCGAACGCTGAACAGAAATAGGTGCAGTGATGCGCTGCACCTGTGGTCTGCTGATTGACAACTGAGCACGTGACTGCCCAGCTGACAACATGTAAACACAGACAGCCACGCGATGAAAGAAACCCAAACAAACAAACTCACAAACACACACATACTTACACACACACACACACACACTCACACACACACAAACACACAAACACACACACACACACACACACACACACACACACACACACACACACAAGAGGAACAGACAGATCCCCAAGCGTGACATATTGTCATGATCACCAGTGATCCACTCCTGACAGATCGCCGGTGAACTACTATGTCTTGTTAGGGAACTACAAATCCCATCAGTCCATGTCACATGCACCAGTTGCCGATCACGGCTGATGAGACACACACAGCTGAGACTAGTGATCACTGATCATTTAGACTATTTATACACCACACAAACACTATCTTTAATCACATTATCTGTCCTGACGTTTCTTTGGTTTGCCTGTTTGTATTTTTGACCTTAGCCTTGTTTAACGTTTGATCCTGTTTTGCTGCCTATTTCGACCTTCTGCCTGTTTTAGACTATGTTTTTGGATTGTCCTTTATGCACCAGTTACTTCTGTTTTGACCTTGTTTGCCTTAAATAATTTTATTAAACCAGCAATTAGATTACCAATGCTTACCACTGTTGTCTCTTATATTGTTCCTGCACGTGACAAACATTGAAAAACAGACAAATAATCACAAATGGTTGTATAATTTATTTTATTTGTGATGTCTTTACATATCTTGTTTTTTGTTTGTTTTGAAGATTTTTCACTTTTCTGCTGCATTTTAAAATTATGCAATAAATAGATCTAGTGAAAGTGTAATTGACGTGTCTTTCAAGCAGGAAAATTGTGAACGAGAAAACAACATGTTTCTTTTTAACTGGAATCATGGTCAAGCAGTTTGTGATTTCTACTTTACAGGCCACTTTGAGATCATGCAAAATGTGGAGAGAAGAGGGTCATGAGGATCAGGCTTAAAAAGCACTGGTCTAGACAATGATGGGCGATGTTAGAAGGCTTGAGAACAATGAGCATCTGTCATGGAAAAGGTCCAAGTAGGTCTCAAGTGAGTGTTCACGCTGGCCAAATGAGTCTGTAGACTCATCCCATCTCTGAGGCTTTCCTGAGAATCGGTGTTGTGGGCTTTACTTATTGATGTCCTTTCTGACCATGTGGGGCTGTGTTAAGTTGAATCCCCAGCTCACAGTGACAGAGCTGGGGATTAAAGACACACAAATTAAGTACTCCACAACCTCCTCTGTGTTTGTGGAATGGGAATCCTAGAGATGTTGTAAATGTTTCCAAGATTCACTTAAACCATCATGAGGGGAACAGAGGCTTGCCTCACCCTTTGGTTCTCTGCCTTCTCCCTCACAGATTGCCAAGTATTTCCCACTTATCTGATGACCTGTCATGAGAGGAGGAAGAACAGGTCTGCCTCACCTGTAACTAAGGGCGTACTCTCAATAGACATGGTTGCCTTGAACCATGGCGAAGCGTGCTTGTCCCCTCTCCCTTCTCTCTCAACAGCCTGCACTCACATTGCACAGACAGAACCACCACTTTTGACACTCATAAGTAATCGTTAAAAGTCCTTGTGCTGCATGTATTAGGAAGTTTGGTGCAGGTATTAGGAGGTGCAGCTGAAGTGCAGCGAGGAGTTTGCATCTTTAATAAACTATGACAGTTTGCATTTATTGAAAAGTAGGAATGATAAATCCATATTAAACAGTTTCTTAAAAGTCACATCACGTCTTCAGTTTCAAACTCAGGTGTGCTTTGCACTAACACTACAAGCATACCGCGCCAAAGCCCAATCTGCGCTCTGGCACACCTCTTCCAACCAAGCCAGAGCTGGCAAACTGAACCATGCCTGGGCCTGATTCGAAGCACTTACACTTGTCAAACTAACAGGGTAATACGCCCGGGCACTGTTCGGAAAGCCTAGTGTGAGTAAGCCCTAAGAGGCAACTGAGCCTGCTGTGGCCCACATAAACAACCTCCCTTACTGCAGCATGTTCTCCAAAAATCCAGATTACAGAAAACACTGCAGCACTCCCTAAGGTTAGCCACTTCTGTGGAACATGCCGCATATCTCATTCTTGGAAGCAGAGCAAGAAAAGGCTTCCTCCACCACAGCTGCTATAGTCCTGGAGTTCAGTCTAGTGTCTACTCAAGCCCTAGAGCTCAGCCTAGAGCTAGCTTCAAACCCTTAACCCAGGACTGGAGTTGGGAACTGCTTGTCTAGTTTATTTATTGTCTGGTGACAGAGCCCTGACACCCCACTTTCGAGTTTGCCTTGATCATGCACTTGTCATTATCTCTTTCTTGTGCAAGCCTAAACCATGTGATCAGCAGTGTTTTCATCTTTCATTTGGGGTGAGTAAATGGCTTTGTTTTGTTGTTTGTATATACCACGTGCTCTTATGCCCATATATGGTCTTATTGTCCATATTGTAGTCTATTTACTATTTATTTTTATTAGTCATTCAGTTCCTTGGAAGAAGTTAGTTCTTTAATAGATGCAATGTTTTTGCATGTCAAAATCAAACAAAACTGATTAAAATCACTGCTGCAGTCTACAGGATACCATATGCAAGTGTTCAGTTGATCATACTCATTATGTGTTTGAGTCTGCATACCAAAAGGAAACTGAAGATTGAAAAATATTTAGCATTGAAATTTTTGCTTAAAACATATCTATAGACTTTGAGATCTTCCAAACAATTTATGGCATTTCACCTATATTTGTGGCACACCTAATATACCACTTGGATCTGCAGTCTTTATCCTCCAAACAGAGATTTCCTGGCAGACAATTATTCTGTTTCTATATTTATTACTTATGGGATGTAATTCATTTGTAATGAAACATAGCAAAATGAAATAAAAAAAAAAAAACACTGCTCCACACAATCAGGTTTTGTGCCTGGCCATGAAGACACTACAAGTATTTTCTCCCCTGCAGGTTTGTATATGTCACTACCATTGGTGTGTTTAATCTGACTCCAATGGGGTGCTCTAAAAAAGAACTCAAGGCCATCAGAAATAAATTTGGTAACAAAACATATGTGTATCGCATGGGGTCAATAAACCCTTTGCTACTGAGCACTGTCTTTGTGTCACATATCAGTAGTTAACATTGTCGTCAAGAAAACTCTTGTTCTGAGATCCTTTGGTAGAGATTGTGCATATATTCTAGAATACATTTTGGGGACACACACACAGTTTTTTTTATGTAACCTTTTTTTTTAAATAGTACAGACTGTATATTCTGCCCTTTTACCCCAACCCTACACCATTAATTCATTCATTCATTTTCTTCTCGGCTTAGTCCCTTCAATAATCCTGGGTCGCCACAGCGGAATGAACCGCGAACTTATCCAGCACATGTTTTATGCAGCGGATGCCCTTCCAGCTGCAACCCATCTTTGGGAAACATCCATATACACTCATTCACACTCATACACTATGGACAATTTAGCCTACCACATTCATCTGTACCGGGGGAAACCGGAGCACCCAGAGGAAACCAAAGTGAATGCAGGGAGAACATGCAAACTCCACACAGAAACCAACTGTGTGGAGTCCAACTGACCCAGCCAAGGCTCGAACCAGCGATCTTCTTGCTGTGAGGCGACAGCACTACCTACTGCACCACTGCGTCGCCCACCCCTACACCCTGTCTAGTTATTGTGTACTTAAAGTGTATGGGTTGGCTTAACGTCCTGTTTTACACAATATACTTCCAAATATGGGCATATCTAATGATGAATGCATTGACATCTAAAACTAAGATACAGCATATAAGCTATGTGCTTCATTATACAAAAATGGACTATTTATGTAGACTTTAGACAGCTAACACCTTTTACATTGTGCATTTACAAAATATACATTTTAAAAGTTTTGCCCCATTATAACAGATAGCACATATTCACAAATCTTTTTTTTTTTTTTTTGGTTGTTGTACTTTTAGATCATTTGACTTACAGTGAATTAAATTGAGTGTTTGTAATCCACCTGAAGGGAGGTGAGCCTCTGCATGTTGTAGTTATTATTATTATTATTATTATTATTTTGCAAGTAATTACATTTTAAAAGGTTGAAATGTTAAAAAAGATATTTGTTTGCTAGTTTTAAAAGCAATAAATGGAATCGATAAAACCAGCTCCATTCTCACTGCAACCAACAACTAATCTGATGTTAATAAGACCCTGACCACAGGAGCTGTAATACAATTGGGGCTAGCAGAGATTGTAGGTAGTGGAAGTGAATAACCAGCACCCTCAATACTACAGATAAGTTGATTTTCCCGCACAAGGCTTCGAATATGCTGCCTATTGCTCTGTTTGTGTGTTCACTGCTGTGTCTGTGCACTTGAATGGGTTAAATGCACAAATATCAATTATGGGTCACTATACTTGGCTAAACCTCACTTCAATCACTTACTTTATCAATGCATAAACAAAGCAAATGCAAAATGTATAGATACAGTAGTCAACATTAGAAGTAGATCAAAACAAGTTTTTAAAAATTGTCCTAAGAGAAAAATTAGTGTTTTTTTTATCATTTTTAAACAACTTTGATGAAAGATTTTGATTCAAATGTTGACTATCATCAAGTATGTCCCTTGCTTTATTTCCAAATTTGTGTTACTTTATCACTTTTAAACAACAGATAAAGAAATAGGCACTTTTCTAACATGTCCGTTTAAAGCATATGAACACACATAACATCATAATTACAGCTTCTCAGCTCATAAGTAGAACATTCTCAAGAGGACTTAAAAGCAGCTGAGGAGGAAGGAAATAATTAGAGATGTTTGATCTCTGCCAACTGACATCTGTGTGGCATTCACCATTGATCTGAGACATCTTCATTCCCGCATCAGTCAATGCTCCATTTACTCTGCTTGTATTTAATTGTGATAATGTAAAGGCTTCAAATGTGTTTGTTGACCTTGCTGTTGTCTGGATAGACAGAAAAGTAAAACAAAAGTCTGGCTTTTGTGTCATTGGCAATGAGAAAGCAGCTGAAATGAAATACCCTGCACATTTTATATGGAAATCATATGACTTTATTTATGTGTGTGTGAGTGTGTGTGTGTGTGTGTGTGTGTGTGTGTGTGTGTGTGTGTGTGTG
>CAIGQZ010001455.1:1636311-1652060 GCA_903798205.1 Danio tinwini | reverse complement strand
ATATATATATATATATATATATATATATATATATATATGAATATTTTATGGCTCATTTGTTGACTTTGAATAGTTAGCTAACAAATGCATCTAAACACTGTCAAATTGCTTGTCATTTTGATAAAACGTATTATTTATTGTATTATTTACAACTTTGATTTGTAGAATTATTATCAATAATCAACACCTCAATCAAAGGATATGTGAAGATATGTGAGGCATACTTTGGATGTTCTTTTCTGTAAAAAAAAAAAAAATCAGAAGGTTATGCATATGTGTTAGATATTAATGTGTTGTTTTTTTTAAAAGCCACAGTTCTCCATACAATAATACAAGACCCTGACTTTGACGATGGCTGAGTAGAGACTGATTGAGATGGTGTATTTCCAGAGTTGGTGGAATGACCAAGCACACCTTCTTGGTCATTTGTGGTGATAATAATGAAGGTACGTGAGATAAAGTTCTATATTTGACAATAAGCTGAAAGGGTATTAGAGCATTAGAGAATAACAAATGACATGAAGGTGATAAGTTTTGTATTGTGGGTGAACTGTTAATTAAATAATGTTCTGCTCTTTGTTTTGCACTTTTCCCCTTCTGCGTATCCTAATATTTTAGATTCTATTTGGACCTGAAACATCTGCTAGACTCTAGGCAGAGCCTAACAAGTTGAATCTGGTAAAGAAACACACACACAAGCACACTGGTTGCAAAAAATAAAATATGTGAATTAACAGTTTCTGTATTTCATAATTCATGTTTTGTTTTTTCATTGTTATTAATTGTGTACAAATTGCAGCATTGATCTCCACTTGGTCAATAATTGATGTTCAATCTTTTATTTGACTTTTTTGACATTTGTGTAGTCATATTATATTACGTAAGAAATAATATAGAGAGAATTAAGTCCATAAACAGACAGAAAATGTTCATGTAGTTTATTACAAAGGTTTTGTACCATAATGTACACCACCAACCCAGACAATATACACAGCAAAATATGGGAACCCAAAACAACTCTAAGGTAGTTAATTTCAACACTTTGAAAGGGTCTCATGGGGTCCGCTCCAAAGAATTAGATCAACACTTTCAAAAGTGTTGGCACATTGACACCGACATTAGGGTTAATTTTAACTCTGGGCAGAATTAAAAAATGTAACCATATTTAACACAGCCCGGTGTTAAATAAATTTTATTTTGGTGTTTGGTGTTATTTTTTAGCTTCCATATATTGTTATTTTTTTCAACTCTCTTGAGTGTAAATATGGTAAAAAGTAAAAAAGACTTTAAATTACAAAAAAAAAAAAACATTTTATTTGAAAACGTTCACCACTTCAACAATTCATTCAGTTTATAAAATGCAACAAAATGCCAAATATGCTTCATCATTTTCATTAGTACAGACGGTATCAACAAAATATGTATGTCCAGTGTTCGAACAGGCTGTTCCAGTCCTTTGGTCCACACATAGACAGAGCTGGCAAAGCTACTGATGTTTTGACAATTGAACTTGATGTTTCATCAGAGCAATTTAAAAAAGTGCAATATAGTGTCACACATAGTTTTCTTCTGAACACATAGTTCCCCTTCATAGGGAACTCCAACGTGTGTCTGTAATAACAGACTTTTGGGAGTACTTCAGACGACCAATCGCTTCTGATGATAAGAAAACGGGCCAATGAAATGCCAATTGAGTTGGCGGAGCTGAGCTCCACAGCTGAGACTGATGAGCTCATCAGGGCTATATAAGCTAGCTGCTGGAGTCAGATCCTCAGAATTGTTGCTTCAGAGCCGATCGTGAGCTGAACAACTTCTGCTGAGCTGACTTCCAGAGAAGAAAGCCTTACCTTCACCAGTGCGGAAAGAAGACGTGCGAGTGGCGGGCTGGGTTTCCCAACCTCCGGGCGTTTGGCTGGTGATCTAAAAGAGATTTTCCTAAGAGAGCAACACAGTCAATCAACACGTCTTTTTTAAGACGCTGTTCTGACTGTGCATTTCTGGATGCGGTGGTTCCTATCTCCGGATGATGGGCACGGGTATCGCATGACAGGTCTGGGGGTCCAGCATGTCGATGCGGTGCCCGCGGACAGCTCATGCTCTCACTGCGAGGGCATGGTTGTTGCATTGCTGAGATCGCGGCTTCGGCCAGGGTGTTTTTCTCTGCCCGGTTCACGTGTGCTTCCGCCTTCACCTCCCTTGATGGCGAGGCGGCCAGTGGGTACGAAGCTATTTCCTCAGGTGGTGGGCGCCGCCACCTGGAGGGGTAAGCTGAGACCCCCGTCTAAGGCGGGTGGGTTATCTGTGTCTATCAAGGCCAGAGCCTACACCGCTGCGGGCCATGCTGCTTCTGCCGTGCCCCACGGCCTCCTGGCTGTGCTGCACAGGGGCGGTTCTTCCCCAGGCTTATGCGTAAGCGTCTCACGGCGATCGACTATGCTCTCATGACATTCAAGTCGGCCGTCCGTGCCCTGGAGAAGACGATGGCCACATAGTGGTCCGGAAATGCCACCCTGGCTTGCCCTGAAGATATGCGCCGCGCTGACAAAGTACGCTTTCTTAGTGTGCCCATATCCCAGGCAGGCCTTCTCGGCGACACCATCTGGGATTTTACCCAGGAATCCTCAGTGGTGAAAGATCAGCCGTGCGCGATGGAGCAGGTCATCTCTTGGTGGGCTCTCCCCATCAGACCTGTCCGCGCTGGCTGCTCCTCGCCGAGTGCGCTCTTCCCGCGGCTCCAAAAGGCTTCGCTGTCCCAGTCCATTCCATGGCTGGTGAACGCGCCGAGCCTTCCCTGCGGGGAGCTGACGCTCCCGTCACAGGTCGCCGTTAAGTCCAATAACTGGACTGCGAAGCGAACCTGAGGCGGGCCACTTGGAGAGGAGGAGAACCGTTCTTTCCCCAGTGGAGGCTGGGGTTCCCCCGCGAATGTATAAAGAGTAGCGATCCGAAAAGAGCGGCTTTTCCTCCCTCTGGGTGTGGAAGCCCAATTGCTGCCAGCATGGGACGCACTGCCTTCCAGCTCTCAGCTTTGGTGCAATTCGCCACAGGCTTGAGGGCGCCAGAGGATGAGCTCCTTTCTCGCACCTCCAGCCACTCCGCGGGATCCTGGGAGCAAGGTAAGAGTCAATCTCTTATTTTCACCTCTTCCTCGGGACGCTCTGCTTCCCGGGGTGAGCACTCCCCATCCCGAAGCTGCCCCTCCGCGGGTACGTCAGCGATCGTTCCGGGTATGCTGCTAGTAGCGGGCTCTGTCAGTCTGGTTAGCGCTGCTCAGCCCGCGCAGTAGCTCAGGGGGACGGTCAGACTCGGCTATGCGTTTCAATTCGCTGTTGGCCTCCCGAGTGCACGAGTGTGTATTTAAGCGATCATCGCTATGCCACTTCCTGTCTCGCGTGAGAAGATTATTATCCTCCTGGCGAAGGATATAATCAAGCCAGTCCTCCAGCCGAGATGAAGAGCGGGTTACGTCCCCCTTCATCGTATCCAGAAAGCGGTGGGTTATACCAATCCTATCTGCGTGTTTTGATCTGTCATCTGTTCAGGATGTCTATCAAGATGCTCATGCAGAAACGCATCCCCCAGTGCGTCTGTCCGTGGGATTGGTTGCAGCTATAGACCTGAAGGACGCTCGCTCCATGTCTCGCTCTCTCCCTCCTTTTACTGTGATTTTTCCGGTGTTCAACGGGGGGCCGAACATGGTGGCAACAGTCCTCCCATTCGGGCTGTCCCTGTTTCCATGCGTGGAGGATGCCCTGTGCATCTTGGCGCACGCGCATCTGCATTTTTTTTTTGATTATTCATTGACTATTTTTAGATCTCTGAACTGATCGATTATGCACAGGGACCTGGTGCTCCGGCACCTCTGCCTGTTTGGGTTTTGGGTCAACCGAGTATGAGCGGGCTCTCCCCCGGGCAGAGCTTCTCTCATCTCGGGTTGGAGCTGGACTCGGTCTGCATCACGGTGCGCTCTTAGCGCGCTGGGCTAGCGCTGTCCTGTCTGATTAATTAGGCAGTTATATTGGTCTCACTGAAATTATTCAGAGGCTCCTGGAGCATATGACATTTTGTACGCTGCTCAATTGTTCATATGAGACTAATTCAGCGCTGGCTTCGCGATCGGGTCCCCAGATGGGCATGGCACGCGGAGAGGCACCGGGTTTACGTCACCACGCTGTGTCTCCGCACCTTCAGCCCCTGGATGGATCTTGCCTTCTACGGGCCTGAGTGCCCTTAGAACAAGTATCCAGTTATGCTGTCATCTTGACAGATGCTTCCAGTATGGGCTGGCGGGCTATGTGTATCGAGCATGCAGCTGCAGGTTCGTAAACCGGACCCAGGTTGCATTGGCATTTCAACTGCCTGGAGCTGTTGGCATTGTTTTTCACTCTCCGCCGGTCACTACCAAAGCGGGAGGGGAAACGCGTGTTGGTTAGGACGGCCAGCACGGCTGCGATGGCGTACATCAACCGTTTGGGCGGTGTTCGCCACCTCAGCATGTCTCAGTTCGCTCGCCATCCGCTCCTCCGGAGTCTTGCGGCTAAATGGCTGCGCGCCGTTCATATCCTGTACAAGCTCTCCATGCCAGCTACAAGCTCTTAGGACTGCTATGTTCTGGGAGAACGGAGACTCCACCCCGGCACGTTCCAGCTGTTATGGGCACGCTTCAGAGAAGCCCAGGTCATCCTGCTGTTTCTCCCGAGCGGCCCTTCGCTGGCTGCCTTTTCTGCTCTGCACAAAGGCGCTGGCTCTTAGCTGGCCCCGGGTTACGCAATATGCGTTCTTTCCCCAGTGAGCCTGCTCGCACAGACACTACTTACACTGTGCAAAGTTGGGGAGACGAGGAGCGGGTCTTGCTCGTTGCGCCTCTCTGGCCCAACCGGACCAGAGTTTTCAGAACTCACACTCCTCGTGATGGCCCTCCCTGATGAATTCCCCGGATAAAGCACTTTCTTTTTCTGGGACGGGCACCCCCTGGGACCCGTGCAGGGCTCTGAAGCCTCTTTGGATGGTTTCCAGACAGAGCGCGGTGGACTTAGGTGACTTATCAGTGTGATAGTTAACACCGTCACTACAGGCTAGAGCGCCTTATTAGGTATGCCTATGTTCTGCAGTGGAGTCTATTCGTTGTGTGGGAATTCTCTCTGAGAAACCCCCCGGACATGCTAGATTGAGTGTTGTGTTTTCTTCCTTCAGGATAGCTGGAGCGCTGGCTGTCTCCCTCCACACTGCAGGTTTGGCGTGTGATCATCCGCGTTTTTAATGCGGATGGTAGCGCGCTGGGAAAGCATAACCTCTTCAGCTGGTTTCTCAGAGGCGCGTGATGATAATCCATCCCCGCCCCCTCTCTCACCCTCTTGGGATCTGTCTAGCCCCAGCAGTTATGATTAGGTCCGTTGAGCCACTCGATCAGTATATATACGTTCTGTCTTTAGGCAGCTCTGCTGATCGCGCTGGTATCAGGAGGGTTAAGATTCCGGTGGCATTTTTGGTCAGCGAATTGTGCCAGTAATTGGACCGACCTACTCTCACGTTTACCTGAGACCTCGGTTCACCTTGTGCCAAGGCTTTTACCACCCCTTTTTTTATTAGGTGGTGAGCCTGCAAGCGCTGCCTGCGGAGGAGGCAGACTCAGCCTTTTCATTGCTATGTCCGCGCACTGAGCTTAACGTGACATGTAAGCATACGCAGCTCTTTTCTGTTATGATCAGCAGAAGGGAAGTGCTGTATTAAAATAGAGGTTGGTCCATTTTTTAATTTATGCCATCACCCTCGCTTCATGTGCCAGGGTGAGCTGTGTCCCCCGGGAGAGAGAGCACACTTAATAATATAATAATAATAATAAGCGGTGCCTCCTTTTCCAACCGCTGCTGCGATGACACAATAACCAAATCATGGTAAATGGACATGAGGGCCTGAGCATTATTAGCAATCTCTTGTTTGACACAATTCTGCACTACAGTACTGTGCCATTTCTTTAGTAAAAATAAGAACTATAATTGGCATTTAAGATGATGGTTTTATCTGAAGCGACTCACGCCGGTAAACACACTCAGAGCAGTGTTCAGTGTCTTGCTAAAAGGAATGACCTCAGTTTTTATATTGTGGGTGGGAGAGAGTGCTGGTTATGTGGGTTCATTCCCCTCACATACAATATCTGCCACTGCCATGACTTAAACCTGTGACCTCACAAATCCAACTTTTTAACCATTATGGCATGACTGAAATAAAGACAGAAGTGCAAATAAAATGTGTTCCAGAGAGAAGGCAGTTGTTGTTTTTGTGTGTGTCAGCCTGCATGTGTTGAGTGGGTACAAAAAGCACACTGCCAGCTTCTTGTAGATGGAAATGATCAATTACTCAATGCACTTGACCATACAGATGACTGCAGTGTCATGAATCTGCATGATGCTCATTATTTCTAATGTCCTTCTCATTTAGCCCAGCTGGCAGCCATCAGTCCAAATACCACTTAGTATTTCCTCCTGCATCTATGGATGCATCTTCACAACATTTCACAAAAGACAATGGGGAAGATAGCAGTCTCAATCAAACCATTGCTTAAAATTGACATATTTGACTTTAGTGAAGAGAGTTCAATAATAAGGCAGTATGAGCTTTGGCAAACATTCTGACCTGGCAGATATTTAAATCCTTCATTCATTCATTTTCATTTTGGCTTAAGTCTTTTTATTAATCTGGGGTCACCACAACAAAATAAATCGCCAACATATCCAGCATATGTTTTACGCAGTGGATGCCCTTTCAGCTGCAACCCATCACTGGGAAACATCCATACACACTCATTCACACACACTATGGACATTTTAGCTTACCCAATTCACCTATAGCACATGTCTTTGGACTTGTGGGGGAAACCAGAGCACCCAGAGGAAACCCACGCGAACACGGGGTGAACATGCAAACTCCACACAGAATTGCCAACTGACCTAGCCAAGGCTCGAACCAGCAACCTTCTTGCTGTGAGGTGATCGTGCTACCCACTGCGCCACCGTGATGGTATGTTTTATATAATGTTATGAAAAATGTATTTGTTTAAAGCCAGACATTTCTAAAACAATATATAACAATATGTAATTGTCAATTGTAGCTAACAAAGATTATATTTTTATTATTACCCTAATTATATTATAAATTGAATGTCCCTAATTTGATTTAATGATTTTCTCATCTATTCATATAATAAATTACATATACAGAATAAATGCTATTTAAAATGAGAAAGAGATTATTAGTTAAAGATGGTTTCAGATTTGGCTGTCTTTTTCATCTCTCTGCATATTACAGAAACTGACTGTAATAAATCACAGCCAATGCTCCAAGCAATTAGCCATAAAAAAAAAAATCTCATAAATGTCATTACAAGGAGAGATATTTCATTCTCATATTCTTCTACATTGATTTACATGCTGTTATCAACCACAATGAACTGGCTGGCCGAAAAAGGAGATATTGAACACAGCGATCATTGTAATACTTTAGCTGCTGTCATTTCAATCTTCCTTGGCATTACCTGGCTGTGAATGCTGTAGACAATGCAGATCTGACCAGGCAGGTAATGACGGTCCCTGTACTGGACACTACAATAAATTTTACATTTAATCATTTCTCCAAAGATGCCCTACAAATGAGGACAATAGAAACAAATCAAAATAAAAAAAAAATATGTTGGTGCAGAGATGGTGATTTACAACCCCAAATCAGAAAAAAAGTTAATAAATATTAAAAAACAAAAGTAGTGATTTCCAAATTTACTTTGAATTGTATTTCATTGCAGACAATATATTTATTGTTTTGTCTAGTCAACTTTATTTAATTTGTAAATATTCATCCTTTCCTGTCATTCAGACCTGCAACACATTCTAAAAAAGTTGGGGCAGGAGCAATTTAAAGCTATCAGGCAAATTTGTTAAATAATGTGTTTGAAAAATTTGTGTCAACAGGTGATTGTAATTATAATTTGGTACAAAAGCAGCATCCAAGAAAGGCCTAGTCCTTTAGGAGAAAAATGCGTAAGAAAATTATTAAAATGTTTAAAAACAGTGTTCCTCAAAGAAAGATAGGAAAGACATTTGGACATTTTACCTTAAACAGGTCATAACATAAATTAAAAAGATAAAAAAAAATCTGAAAGAATTTCAGTGCGTAAAGGACTAGGCCATAAGCCTAAGAAGAACTACTGTGATCTCCAATTCCTCAGGGGGCATTGAGAATTGTCACTCGTCTATAAGCGATATCATCACATGGGCTCAGAGGTACTTTGGCAAACCTTTGTTAAATACTTTGTTCTACCAAACAAAACAAACAAAAAAAAAGTTGCAACAAACAGTGCATTTAAGTGCCATTGACTTCTCTGGGCTCTGAGGCATCTGGGATGGACCATCACACAATGAATACGTGTACTGTGGTCAGATGAATCAGTATTTCAGGTATTTGGGGGGGGGTGGACTAGAGTGTTACCAGCAACAAGCCTAAAAGCCACGGTCTGTCATGGTATGGGGTTGTGTCAGTGCACAACTCCATACCATGCCAAGTTATATAAAGGTAACTTGTAAAATGTGTTGGCACAATTAATGCTAAAAAGTACATAGAGATTTGGGAGCACAATATGCTGCCTTTTTTTACAGAAATGCTCATGCGTATTTCAACAAGACAATGCAAAATTCATATTCTGCGCACTTTACAAAGTCCTGGCTGTGGTGGAAGAGAATACAAGTGCTTGACTGGCCTGTCTGCAGTCCCAACCTGAATTAAATAGAGAATGTGTGGCAATGAAGACATTTGTTGTGAAGCAGACGCTGAGAGCAGATTTGCGGATTAAAATGCAGGTCTAGTAGGATGGTCAGTAAAGCAAGGGTCAACACAGGGGCAAACAGATGTAAACAGTCAGATGATTAAAAGACAGGCAGTAGACAAGGATGAACAAACTTACAAGGCGATCGAGGGTCAAAACACGGGAAACCAAACAAGGAGAACCGCATTGTAATGTTCATGGGATAAACAAGACTCTGCCCTGAATGAATCAATGTGAGGTGTATTTATAGTCCTTGTAATTAGTGTAGATGAGTAGCGGCTGTGTCTGTGTGCGAGTGTCCGGATTATTGTCAGTTGTTACCAGCGTTGATAAGCGCAGGGGTTTCTGGGAGTTGGAGTTCGCTCAGCTGTAATCTCCCATATAGGAAACCCTGCTGGTAATTGGCACAAACTACAGGAAGTGATCACTAGCGGAGACAACTCCACTGGCAATCACAACAACATTGTACTGTTGCCCACACTCTCAGAAAAAAAGCCGGGGTCACACTGGGCTTTTGTCCCCATAGACTTCCATTCATACGCACGCGAATGCATCAGACCGGAAACGCAGGGTCATGCGTCAGAGTTTCGCAGTTTGCTGCGGTGCAAAGATCAAGCTTGGTGAACTCTGAACAGCGAAATCGCATCACTTGACTGCGTGAAACCAATCCAGGATCAAAACATGACCTCTCTGAACAGAAATTTAAAACATGGAGCAATCGCTCGCTTTTTTAAATGTCTAATCATCTTGTTTAATCCCGCCCCTTTTCGCAGCGCCGTTCGCAAGCTCAAACTCTAGTGTGACTTCGGCTTAAGGGTACAAGAGCTGTCACTGGTGTGGTACTTTTTCAAAAGGTACACATTTGTTCTTGAAGCGTCCATATTGGTACCTCAGAAGTACACTGTTAACCCGAATTTCATGTCTAATTATACATTTTGTGCAAAGTACTTAATTTCATATTTGGTTCATTACTATAACATTAAGTAAATTCTACTTTTTTGTAGACAAAGTTTTTTGTATGAATAACTTTAAGTACAATAGACTAATGTTTTAAAAGTTTTTAACTGATCACGCCCACTGCTCCCAACCTGACTAAGGGACCAATCACACTGAACACACTTGTGTTGGGAGGCGGCTTTTTTTAATCATTTACTAATGGCAATGAGTTTTCTGCGCACTGCTTATGTGTCCTGTGTGCATAAGCAGTCAGTTGCGTCTGTTTCACTCTCCAATCAAATGAAAGTGGAGGCCAGGTTTCTGGTGAGGTGCCTGCAGTGTTTGTGTTGTCAAGACACCAACAGAGACTTTTGAAGATTGAGGAGAGATTAGTGGTTTCTGTTTTGATTTATCCAGAGCTGTGTGACTCACAAATCTTGAATATCACAATATTATTAAATATTAAAATTATATTAATATCAACAGCAACACTCTTGCACATTATGCAGCCGATTCAATCATTGCCTAACGACATAAAAAGCGCACTGACATAAAAAGGTGCACCTTGCGTTTTTGGAGCGTAAAAAAGTGTGTTCGATGTGATCGGCCCCTTACTGTTCAAGTCAGGTAATGGCATTTTCTTGTGGTTGCAGTAGCAGTTGATTTAAGACTTCTGGTTGGGTTAAATGTAAATATTTTATTTAGTTTTTATTTTCAGCTGTTTGTGAATACTGGAAAACACTGTTTTCGCTTTAAATGCGCGGGTCCTGTTTAAACACTTGCCGTGTGTATTTGGCATGTGAGCTCGCTGGTTAACCTGCAAGATTTTCACTTCTGAGTGGTGGACACGATCGCTTTTAAAAATATGTCTGTGAAGCGTGTTCCGCAAACGTTTTACTGCGTGAAAAACATGTTTTAATAGAGTCATGGCATTTTCACTTGACAACAAGCTTTTTTTTTTCACACGACATTCAAAGCATACGTGGTTTCATTTGTTTGCTCCTGCATGCGTGGTTGACATGGAAACGGCGCCAAGTCTGAACTCTGGTGAGGCGATTACATGGCGCATTTTTAGCTGTGTATTGTTATCGCTGAGCTGATTATTTGAGATTATAGTGCATACTTTAAACAGTCCATGCTATTTTAAGCTTGTAATACAGTTTTGCCACTGGTTTAGGGTACACCGTCCTGTTCAACACATTCTAGGTTGGTCACATGCAGTAATCTTGGTTTCAGTGGAGCAGAAATGAGGTGAGGACAATCATAATTTATTTTGGTGAGTGAATTTAAAAACTTTTAAATTTGTTTAATTTTAATGCAGCCATTTTGAATAGAATAAGCTGAACAAACGTTTAATGCAATTTTGAGTAGATGCATTCTAACAAAGTTTTATTTTGTTTCAGATGACAGGAAGGCATGCATTGGAAATGTAAGTATTATATTTTTAAGTGTGAAAAGATTACAGATTGACAAATGGAAACTATATGTCAGAATTGTTCTATTTTCTTGTTTGCAACAGGAATTGTTTTTGATTTTTTTATTCATTGCCTTAAAAGAGCACTTTTATATTCACACCAATCTTGCTCAACTGACAAGTGCAGATGCACCAGTTAAGTTTAGCTGTCTGTCTATGTGGCTTTGCTGAGTATTGTTCTGAGGCTTAATACTTATTTCACTTGCACACTATATTTAAAACTAAATCATAAAGTCATTTGCTCTTAAAAAGATTGTAACTTTTAAAGCACACTAGACTAAAATACACATGGAACATAACGGTTTTGTTTTTCACTTGTCTTATATTTTAACTTCAATCAAGTGGTGGGTAAAGATCTTACAGAGAGCTTCCATAATGCTCTTAATTACTCTCCAAGTTTGATGAATATCTTCAGGAAAAGGAACCATGTTGATGGTCAGCTTTTGGCTGAGCTCTTACATCAGACAAAGGTGGGTTTTTTTACATGAGTCTACCCATTCCCTATTTTCATCATCTCTTTTATTCTGGCCTTATTCTGCTTTGAGCACAGAGTTATTTAACTAGTATCATCATATTTGCATTCTTCTATAGAATGTCTCTCAAGAGGACCCATACTATTAAGTTTCCACAGGAATCATCTGCATCGATGAAAAAAGTCTACAGCTTAACCAATCCAGAGTGTTCATAATCTTCATCATTTATACAGACCTACCTCCAGCCTTCTGTTGTCTTCTGTAAGAAATCTGTAACCACTGACTTCCATGGTATTTGTTTTTTCAAATATCATCTTTTGTGTTCAGCGAAAAAAAAAGAACCAGTTAACTTGAGGGTGAGTAAATTTCCATTTTTGGGTGAACTATCACTTCAAGTCCATATGTTAAAACAAGCTTTCATGTTCTCGGGGGTATTAACAACATTTTTGTGAACATTTAAAAATGGGGTCAATGTTATAAGCTATTGTTTGAGTAGATGCACTTGAGAAAAAAGTAGGCAAGCTAATTAAGTTGGATTGCACAGCATTTGCATTGTTTTGTTGTATTTTAAAGGGAAATTTAAATAAACAACCATGTGTATTACTTTTGTGTGTATTTTAATGCACTTAAAAAGGTAAGTGGAGTAAATTGACACTAATTAAAAGCATTAGGTGTATTCAACTTCTAATACATATCAGAACAACTCTTATCTTTTAAGTAGAGCTCACTCAAGTTTAAGTATACATTATTTAAAACATAGAAGGAAACTGGTTGCCCTAAAATTTAAGTAAACTCAACTTATCCGGGCTTAGAGTGTATATATTAGTACCTACAAATTTTAAAAGGAACACTGTACTTTTAGGTACCAATATGTACCCTTGAGGTAATAATATGGAACTTTTTGGTACAAATTTGTACCTTTAGAAAAGGTACCACCCCAGTGACAGATTGCGTACCTTTATTTCTGAGAGTGCAACTTAAGACAAAATTACACCTGAAACACTTCATCAGTTGGTGTCTTCAGTCCTTAAACATCGTTTAAGTGTTGTGAAAAAGAATGAGAACATTACAAAGTGATAAATGCTTTAGTCTTCCACCTTTTTTTTAATATGTTGCAAGAACCAAAAAAATAAAAAAAATAAATAATAAGGAACACATTAAAAATGTGCTGTTGTGGTGTCTGCAATGAAATACAAGTCAAAGTAAATTAAGAAATCACCTCTTTCTTTTTTATTTGCATTTTCATACTGACCCAAACTTTTATGATTTGGGGTTGTATAAAACTAGCTGAGATTCTGTCAGTTAATGGAAGGAAAGAAGGACAGGGATCTGGTAATTAAAGGTTCAAAACACCCTCAAGTACTTTTTCGAAATTAACAGATTTGTGTTTGTTGAGCATCAATTAAGACAACGTTAGCACCTGTTACCTTTAATTGAGAGGAAAACTGGATAATTTGGAGCTTTCATCAGCTAACATCCTCTTCTGAATTCAAAATATGCATTCAGACCCTGGGATTGAGGAGGAGAGAAGTTTTTTTTTTGAGTGACAACTGTTGTCCGCTGCACTTTTTTCCCTGCCCTGCTGGCCGCGCCAACTTCCCCTCTACTCGCAGCGCTCCACGCCCATTATAAATATATATATTTTTTAATCTGATGGACTTTAAATATAAACTTGGTTTATTGAAATTAATTGTAAGGACATGTCACATAGACATGGTGGAGAAACAGCACATGAAGTGGATGGTAAGTGGTAAAGTTTCTTGAATTAAGCAGGTATAACTTATCTTGATGTTACAAGTTGGGTATTTTTTACAGATGAGGACTGATGAAGGGGTTTTCCCTGGCTCTGTCTGTCTGTTTTTTACAATAAAGCTGGGCACAATTTAAATAATGTTTTATCATTATTAGGGCTGCACTGGTATGGATTTTTGGGTCGATACCAATGACCAATATCTCTTTAGATTTGGAAATATACAACAAATATACTGTATTAACCGATAAATTCAAAATTTTATATTTTTATAGAGTGAACAACTGATTTTATTTTAAAAACTTCATAAAAGTTTAAACTGATCTTAGAATAGCCTACTCAAAGCAGAAAACTATAATTTCAAAATTGCAAGGTGATTATATAGACCTAATCACAATTTTACATAAATCAGCTTGCCAAAAATAAATTATTTCCTTTACTTCACTTGGCAAATTAACATGCAACTTCACTGTTGCATAAATGGGATTTAATTAACAAACAAGTTAAATAAAATAAAAAAACAAAAATGAAAGAACTAAGAATTGAAACCAGCTCAAATGTTCTCTAAGAAAAGAAAATGTGTTACAGTAATGTAAAATTGTTAGTTTGACAATTTTATTACCCCAGCAAAATTCTCTCATGCTTACACAGAGTTTTTTATCTTTCATTTATATCAGTTATGTCAATGAAAACCAAGATGGCGCCGAGCATGGCCGCCGTGTTGCGAGCTCCCAGCGAACTTCGTTGTGTTTTGTATGTTTTACTTGTATTTTTGTTGTTTTTCGTGCTGGATGTACACACTCTCATTGCCTACGACAGACACACACTTCGAGAAATTGGCTCCCTCGTCGCACACCGAAAACCGGACTTTGAGTTCTTCAACGACGCTCTGTTTACAAACACAACAACAGAGCCCTTTGTCTGGGCCACACAACCGAGGCGACGACGCAAACGCAGCCGGAAAAGAGGAAAGAGAGCCGGCGTCCTGGTCAGACTAAGACGCCGTGGATTTTGACCTCCGCTCCCCACCATTCTGCTGTCTAACGTTCAGTCACTGGACAACAAACTTTGCGAGCTACGGGCGCGCATTTCCTTCCAACGGGAAACAAGAAACTGCTGCATTATCTGTCTTACAGAAACCTGGCTATCTGCGGAGGTACCAGACACAGCTGCTGAACTTTCGGGCTTCTCCTTGCACCGCGCGGATAGAACGAAAGAACTCACAGGGAAAAGCAAAGGAGGAGGTGTTTGTTTCTTTATTAACAACTTATGGTGTGATGAGAGAAACATACACCCAGTTAGATCATTTTGTTCTCCTGATCTGGAATACCTTATGCTTCGGTGTCGACCATACTGGCTACCAAGGGAATTCACATCGGTCATTATTACGGCTGTTTACATCCACCCTCAAGCCAACACAGAGCAGGCGCTCAGAGAACTGTATGGGAGCATAAACGAGCAGGAAACCGCACACCCGGAGGCAGCGTTTATTGTTACAGGGGACTTTAACAACGCCAATCTCAGGAATATCGCTCCAAAATACTTTCAACATATCACCACAAACACGCGTGGCGATCGTATTTTGGACCATTGCTACTCTCCGTTCCGGGATGCTTACAAATCCCTCCCCCGCCCACCATTTGGCAAATCAGATCACTCTTCTGTTCTGCTCTTGCCTGCTTACAGGCAGAAACTGAAACGGGAACCACCCACCCTCAGGACGTTTCAGAGCTGGTCAGACCAATCGGATTCCATACTTCAAGACTGTTTTGATGACGTTGACTGGGAGATGTTCCGGGCAGCTTCTGATGACGACATCGAAGTGTACTCAGACACAGTTACGAGCTTCATCAGGAAGTGCATAGAAGACGTGGTCCCAACAAAAACTGTCCGTATCTACCCCAACCAAAAACCATGGATCAACGGCGAAGTTCGAACAGCCCTATCAGTGCGAACTTCCGCCTATAAATCCAGAAATGCTGAGGAACAAAAACAAGCAAACTACAACCTCAGAAAAACGATCAAAGCAGCAAAACGTCAATACAAAGACAAGATAGAGGGTCAATTTAACACCAATAACGCAAGGAGCATGTGGCAGGGACTTAATTACATCACGGACTTTAAAAGTAACAAATCCACCACTGTGAACATTGCTGCGTCTCTCCCGGACGAGCTCAACTCATTCTACGCCCGCTTTGAAACCCAGGACAGCACGCACACACAGCGCGCTCCCGCGGCCAATACAGAAACCGCCAGCACACTCACTGTTTCTGTAGCGGATGTAACGAGATCTTTCCGTCGCGT
>CAIGQZ010001455.1:1580457-1624029 GCA_903798205.1 Danio tinwini | reverse complement strand
TATATATATATATATATATATATATATATATATATGATCTAAATGTGAAAAACTCACAATTTAACTGTGTATTAAATAGTTCAGGTGTTGGGCAGGTTGCATCTAAGTGTTTTGGGCAGCGAACTGGACATCACAAAGGACATGAAATTTTAAAACATGAACAAATTTCTTCTATTTTTTAATCTAAAATCAAGCGTAAACCCAATTGGTTATTTCTTTGCATCACACATTCAATTAATTGTACATGCAAGTATTTTAGTTGTTGTGTGGTTTTAGTTGTTGTTATAAATTACACCCAAGTCAAAGCAAGCAAAGCAAAAGTTTAAAAGCACCCGGTAGATTAAATGCTGTCACAAGTTACTGTAGGAATTGTTTTCCCAAAGCTCACACTTAAAACTCAACAATATTTGTTTCCAATTTTACCTATTTATGGTTGGTGTAGCTGAGGGAGTATTGCAAATCCCTGTTTGTAAGGGACACACTGCCTTTCTGTAGACACTCCCTCGGTTTCTCAGAATTATACTCCTTGCCATTGTCAAGTCACGACTGACAAACATAATGCTGAACAGCTTCGAGTTGCATGGCTTTTCAAACACACTATCAGTAATAGTCAGTTTCTCGAAGCATATTGACCCTTAGTATTCCATCACTTATTTTCTCTCTGATAAATCCCACCGCATTATCCATGAGGAGCACACAGTTGTCTGGCATCTTTGATGTGATCTTAGTTTTTCTTTGTAATTGTCTTGCATGCATTTCAGTAGACTCTCTTTCTGCAAGTCTTTTTGTGACTTGCACCAGTGTTGTTTTCCACTTCTCACAAGTTTTTTTAAAACCTGCAGGTGGTTCTCAAATAGAAAACAAGATATATGGTTCAAGGAGCTACGAAAGTTAGCTGCATCATCGACCAAGTGTTTGATGGAATGGATGTTGTATGTTGGGAAGGTGGGTCCATAGAAATCCACTGATGTATCTACAAAGTGCTCCAAAATGTCACGTGCATATCCTAGATAACATTATCTCTCCCCGTCTGTGTCTTCCAAAAGAATGTTCATGCCAACACTAAGACAAAGAAAGTGATGGTACTGGTCTTCATGAAGTACATCCTTTAGGATGATCGGTCCTGTGTAAAGCATGAACTGACGTAGCTCAGTAGCTACCTGTCCAAGTTTACCATGCCTCTTAGCTGTCTTTAAAACTCAGTGGGCAAAGCACCCTTCAAATGACCGATGTTCATTTCTAATTTCTCTCTCTGAGCCTCACTCAGTCGACAGATCTGTGGCCCATGCCACAAGCATGTGAGAAGTCTTTTTGTAGCTCCAAGGCAAACTAGGTGCATGTAGTAAAAGGGAAACTGTTTGACACATAAAATACCCGCTCTTACCAGAGGCAATTCTTGCTTTTGATGGTCAGGGTATCCAGCTTGGTTGAACACCTCATCTTCTCTTTGTTCTGAAGGACCCTTTGTCAAATACACTGCCCTCCCCTCCACCATTTGTGCTACTGCAATGCACCGCTTACATCCGTGCAAACTATTATGACTTTTAATGCATTTTAGAAAGGACCTGGCTTGTGCATCACAGATAATTACCTTGATTGTCACTGCATGAAGCAAATCCTGTGAAGAAATGCCATTTGATTATTTGCTGCAATTTCTCCAAAAAATCTTGCAGAAATTCCTCAACAGAGTCAGGTTTACTGGACCCATAAAACAGTGCAACAATAAATGGTTGACTGTTTGGGATTTGACCAAGTATGGGCCAGAGACACACTTTACTTGATTAAACAATGGCACTCCATCCACATTAAAACAAAGTTCCACTTGCCTTGGCTGTGTCTCACTTGAGAAGTGTTCAAGTAGGTAACGCTCAATATTGTAATAAATGTACTGTCCTTTACATTTATTTTGAACTGGCACTCCTTGTGGTTTCAAGAAGACTTCTAGCGTCTTTGGGAAGTCTGTGACCATGATGTCTGAGCACATAGAGAAGTTTGTTCACTGCTTTGTGTGTCTGGTTTGTGGATGTAGCCCATCTTGCCAAGTACTGTGGAGAGATGCTGCTTCTAGAGAAGAATGAGGGGTCTCATCCAGTTGATCAGACTCAGTTTCAGTAGAATCAGTGTAGTAATGGTATTCTTCGGTACTGCATTATTCTTCACTGCCAACAGCCATCGCTGCTATGCTAAAAGAAGAACTGCAACCCTCCATTGGCTGTAAATCATCATGTGTTGAATCCTTGGTAACAGCAATGCTCTCCCCTGCCAAGACTGGCTCCACTGACCCATCAGACTCAGAGCTGCTATCTTCAGTCAAGGCATCAACTCTTGATATTCGTCGTCTCCACTTCCTTTGGTACTCAGAGGACATAATTTGCAGACCACAGCACATTGTTTATGAGATTCACAACTTAACTATTAATAAAACATATAATTTTTTAAATTAAAATTAATTTTAAATTTTATTAAAATTAACTGTTACAAAATGCGTTAACTGATAACAATGTTAAGTATTATATTTAGAGAATATAAAATGCACAAAATATATATGTTTTTGATGCTTTGTAAATAGTATCATATTCACATTACACTGGTTTAAATGTTAAATAGTGGTTTACATTCTTTATATGGGCAAATAAAAATCAGAAGAAATTTTCAAACAAATCTGTGCATTAACAGTAATGCGTTTCTGCAAAAAACGCTTAACCTGAGCAAATTTGTGGATTCATGATTTTTTTTTTTACTTTATTTATGAAGATATATTTCTGAGGCAGTGCACATGCAAATGCCCACTTGATTTTATAAAAGTTTCATTAGGAAATGGTGGAAGGATTAGCAGTAACAAAATTAAAAATTTAAGAGCTGATTTTTAGATTACATTTTTACAAAGTAAAACAGCTGTGGATTCAGGGCAAAGAAGTTTGTTTGTAGAACAAAGCAAAAGGCTAATTTGTAGCCAAACAGCTAATTTTAGCCGAACCAAAATGGTAAACTCTAAATTTGCCGACAATAATTTGCACACACTTTCTTTACAGATAAATCTAAGTTTTATAAAAATCAAGCACAATAATTCTGAAACTGTACTTATGCAATAGCAAACAGCAACAGATTTAGCAATGGCAACTTTTGCATCCTCTCTCCTCCAGTCTCCTCGTGGTTGTGAAAAAAGTGTGCGCTACGTGTGCTTTTTGGCAAACAGGTAAACCAAAAGGTAGACTTCCGCCACCTAGTGTTCTAGAGTGAAATATGCTGGCGCTCTCGCAAGATCATAGTGAGATTTGTTAGATCTTGGCAGCACAGTTTGGATTCAACTCAGACTTACTGTAATGTGATGACCCAAGAAATTTAGATTTTAAACATGCATAAATAATGCTAATAATAATAATAACAATTGTTATTATTATTGTATAGACATAGAAATAAAGTTCCGGATTATTACTGTAATTTGGTGGTTTATTCATCATGTAGGGCATATCCATGTGTAGGTACATTATTATTTTTTTTCATATAATGACATTTTTCAAGGGTCCTAATGGACTACAAATTAACCTGTAAAGGACGTCCCTTCTGGACATAATCATGACAGTGTATTAAACTACTACCCATAAATAAAACTGTAAATACACGCAACCCCAATAAAAATATAGACAGGTACAAATGTATACAAACGTATATTAATGCATTTTAGGACATGTGCATTTGTGCTGTCCAGTCACAATGAATTTTGGCTGGGGAGAGCATGTCGCATTCAGACCATCAGTACACCATTGGTGCTGCCGCAGTGCGACCCATTTTGGCCAGGGAAAGAATGTCGCGGTCTGATCAATGTTTGCTGGGTTGTATAATAACATTTTTTTAATTGGTAGAAGGAAATTTTTGTCAAGTGCTACATGTCTTGTAATTATGTATAGAAAATATGATCATATCATCCCAATTTTATCCTCACACTGACTGCCTGTGAAGTTTCGTATTAAATATATAAAGTATTGCTCCTTACCTATAAAGCTTTAAATAATCTTGCTTCTGTTTATCTAACCAACCTTCTGTCTCGCTACCATCCAACCCGCTCTTTAAGATCTCAAAATTCAGGGTTTCTGGTAGTATCTAGAATAGCAAAGTAGAGGAGGTCAATCCTTCTGATTTATGGCCCCTAACCTCTGGAATAGCCTTCCTGATAATGTTCAAGGCTCAGACACACTCTCCCAATTCAAAAATAGATTAAAAACCTATATTTTTAGCAAAGCATACACTCATTGCATCACTTAGCGGTATGACGCATGAGTGTGCACCACGCAGTTTTTTTGCATCTCGTTTATATACACTATGAACAGCAGCTACGCTAATTATTCTCTTTATTCTCTATTTCCACCTGAGGGTACTCATCCCGAGGCCCTGAGACTATGCAGCACCACTGATGCGATCCAAGACCAGCGATGAGATGATCCCAAGGTTCTCATAATCCTGGACCAGGCCGTATCCTGAGCAGTTGCTGTGGTGGTCATGGAAGAGAGGAGAGCATGAGATTCCTGTGACGCTCCAAGGACAGACGAGTCTTTTCTGAGGTCCAGCATTCTCCAGCCTCCGGCGCCTAGACTGCAGCTCTGCACAAGACGTTTGGCCATAGAAGAAATGGTCGTGCCCAACTGAGCCTGGTTTCTCTCTAGGTTTTTAAATTCTTCACTTTCGCCAATTGGTGAAGTTTTTTTTCTCGCCACTGGCTTGCATGGTTCGGGATCTGTAGAGCTGCGCATCGATGGATTTGCTCTTCAGTGTTTGGACTCTCAGTAGTGATTGTTAAACTGAGCTAAACTGAGCTTAAATTCTGAAAACTGAACTGACACTGTTTTAATTTACTATAATCTTCTATGTGAATCTGCTTTGACACAATCTACATTGTCAAAGCTCTATAGAAATAAAGGTGAATTCAATTTAATTGAATATATTTTTTGTTTTGCTGGATTTTGTTTTGGGGATTTTTTTACTGTGCACTGTAAATAAAGACATTTTGCATCCCAGTGCTAGTTCAACTTTGTAATTTTTGAAGATTTTTTGAGGTTTGGAATCTAAAATAAATTTGTCTCCATAACAAGTGGTGTCAGAAGTGGTATGGAAAGTCGAAAATCAGTGCATTATGCAAAACAGACAAGGAAGGGTCGGAGATCCCAGAAAAAACAGGAGGATATTGCATGAGACAAAAGTGGATGAGGAGAAGCAGGTCACTAGTGAGAAGTGTAAAAAATCCAGTCCTTCTTGAGACCCTCTAGTTGCAATCAGCGTGGAGGAAGACATAGTCACAATGATGAGGACTTTTCTAACAGCCCAGCAAAAAGCGAAGAAGGTCTCATTTATGAGCTATGGGTCTACGAGAAACACTGCAGCAACAATCCACATCTGAGACCTACCCAGACCAGTAGCCACCCATACACAGAGAATGGCAGCTGCTCAGAACCAGACCCTGTTGCCACCACAGCCAATGTGACCAGAAACCCGGATGCCAATGTTGCAAGAGGGAGAAGATGTTGAAAACTACCTTTGCTGAAACTACCTCTGCGAGCGTCTGGCAAAATTCAGGGGTTGGCTGGAGGTAGAGTGGGCGAGTGGATTGGTTCCTCCTCTCTCTGGAAAGTCACTAGAAGCATACCTTGCTATGGATGAAGATTGAGCTGATGTCTATGTGGATCTTCTAGAGGCACTACTGGCAAAATTCGACATCTCAAAAGAAATGTATGGGCAATGATTTCGACAGATGGTGACACCTGCTGGAGAAACCCCCACAGAGACTATAATCGACTTAAGGGCCTCTACCGACACTAAGTTCGACCAGAGTGGAGCATGAAGACAGAGATAGGAGAAATCATCATCCTAGAGCAGTTCCTGCGAGTGCTACCACATAAGGTACAAACCTGCATGAGCCCACGGATGAACTGTGTGCTGCTTGGCTGGTCACGCAGTACTTTAGGTACTGGTGACCAGCCTAAAAGCACACAGTTCAGATGCATACACAGGCTACATCAAACTGTTTCTTTTTTTCCTAGTAAAAAAAACTTGTATGCTTTTACTGCCAACAAGAGGGACACAAAACATCAAACTGTCCTGTATGGAGTCAAAAGTAACAAGTCTTCGTTATGTCCAAAGAGAGGGCTATGTGAAAGACAATGTTATGCATGCAAAACAGCATATAAATGTTGTGGTCAATAGACAGACATTGAATGCACTCATCAACACTGGCAGCACTATGTCTCTGATAAAACAATGTTAGGTGCCAGCAAGTCACATTGACTTTACACACACAAAGAACATTATATGTGTCCATGGGGACTAGAAAAATTACCCTACCACTGAAAAAACTGTTGTAAATAATGACCAACTGTATTTGATGACTTTTGGAGTGGTAGAAGGGTTACCTGTAGGCATGGTGTTGGGATGGGATCTACCAATTGTGAATGAACTTGAACAAAACTGATGTGTGTACTGTTATTCCTGGTGTGTCATGTCCTGTATTGACACGTGCACAAGCTAAAGTAGGTTTAGAACCTTTGCCAAACTTAGATGATGCTTAATTCAAGGGGAGGGGAAATTTAAGTCATGGCAAAAGGATTACATGGAAAAACATTTAGGTTCTCCCATACATAAAGAGAAAACTGAGTGGTTGAAAGTTACTGATTGGGACATTCCAACCAACATTGCCCAGTTACAAGCTGATAATGTTACCTTGAGACCTTTGTTTAACAAATTATGTGAGGGGGCAAAAACAATTGAGATGCGTGGGGCAGTAAAGTATGTGATTGAATATGATGTACTTTGTGTTGTCTGATGGTGTCAAACATCTTGTTGTTCTTGAATTTTGCAGACCACTGGTTTTGCATCTATCTTACACCATCCTATGGTCAGGACACTTAGCACATCAGAAAACATTTCTTTTGGCCATTCATGTACAATGACATACTGTATACACATACTGCTCTACATGTGCTGTGTGCCAGAAAACCAGTTCCTGGTCACAACTCCCTTCAAAAGCATAGTGATGGACATTGTCGGGCCTATAGAAAAGGCTGCTCAGGCAACCAGTACATTCTGGTGATCTGTGATTATGCCATCCGCTACCTGGAAGGTATGTAGCATACCTTTCCTCTATGTAGCATCTCCACAGCAAAGGTGATAACAGCACTAATACAACTGTTTGCACATTTGCACAAGACACATTCTTACAAAAAACAAAAAAAAAAAAAGTATGCATTTATAAAGCTTCATACAGGTGAGGGCTTGACAAACCACCTGTAGAAACAGACTTCACTCTTCTCTATCCCTTAAAAAAAAACTTCCCCTTTTTCTAGCACAGGAATGGGCAAACTTGATCCTGGAGGGCCGGTGTCCCTGCAGACTTTTGCTCCAACCCTAATCAAACACACCTGTATGTTCAGGTGTGTTTGACTAGTGTTGGAGCAAAAGTCTGCAGGGACACCGGCCCTCCAGGATCAAGTTTGCCTATCCCTGCTCTAGTACCTAACTCTCTGAGCACTAACAGTTCCTTTGTATAATTATCACTTATTGTGTGTACTGCTTCTTGTTGTTGAACTGCTGGATATTTCCTCAATTATAAGTCGCTTTGGACAAAAGTGTTTGCTAAATGACTAAATGTACATGTACTCATTGACTTAACCTGTTAGCCAGCACCAAAAAGAACTACAACACACAAACTCCCAGGTTTATGGGGTGCAATGGTGTACTATTAAAGCATATATTCCAGAATGCACAGAAACAATGCAAACGTGTGTGATATTATGATCTTTTATTTGCAGATACATATATGATACAGATATGATTAAAAGAAATTGTAGTTTTTCCAATTCCACTCCAGCTTCACACTCCTTCCCATTAGCTGCCATAAATACACCATATGCTAGTTTGCCAACCACCATTAAACAAAAAAGAAGAGGTTGTGCTGTGCTGATTTTGTACACAGTCTGAGGAGTCAAGTCGCTTGTTCAGATTGTACAAGTGTGTGCACATGAATCAAGAGCATTCGCTTTACATCAAATAGAATATTACTGTTCAGTATGTACAGTTGGTCTCTTGCCAAGTGTGCCACAAGCCTGCTTTCGAGTGAAAGTCTCGGCCATTAGATTGCCCCCTGGGGGCTGGCTGCAGTACAAGTCATAAAGCCTGCCTCCCCCGTGTTACAGAAGGAGACATTAGACCAAATAAAAAATTAATTACACTTGCAGTAAAATGTTCCAAAAGATGGTTCTGGTCAGTTAAGGCACTGCTTATCATGCTATTATAGGTGCAGATCTTTATTTTTGTAAAGAGTTTGTTTTGAGCAGTAATTTAATGCTGGGCATGTCATCGTGATTGACAGCTGTGATTGGCAGTTTCTCAAAGCAGACGTCAGAGCTTCGGCAGGAGACTAAAGTGTTATTCCATTTCTGTGTTATTTTACCATCATAAATTGAGTTGTTCAGCAGTGAACTATAGTGTCTGACATACAGGATCTGGTGGAACACTGTTTATTCGGTAAGGTCAGGGCTTTATCAGTTTGCTGATACACGCCTAACCAACCAGATAGCAAAATACATTCGGGTCAGTTCCGGCTAGACTCTAGCCTGCTGGAGACTTAACCCTCTGCCTGACTCCTCCTCGGCCTGACTCGAGTCCGGCTCAGATGCGGCAGCGTCGGCTCGCTAATGGCTGTTGGCTCGCATCTGTCCATAGGCATCTGGCCCGAGTCAACCTGGAGCTGGTGTGATTAAATCTTCATTATAGAAAACCTCACCTTTGTTAACATTATTACAACCATTTGTGTTGATAAAACAGCAAATGCAGACTACTATGTACATTAAGGACCCTTTGTTATAGTGCAGACACCGCCTGTCAAGTGAGAAGTTTGGGGGGCGTGGTTGATTTGATGTACAAGCGTTTGGTTGTAAGTTCGATTCCGCAGCTTCTCCTCTGGCTCCATCAGGCAGTCCTTCTGCACATGCCCAGGTTCCAATTTCAGCAGTCTTTTACGACAGTTTGTGCTCGTCACGAGGCGTTTTTTCCTTCACATCGTTTAATGGAAAATGGCGCTGTTGCGTAGACCATATTTTATAGTCATCATCTACAATCACACGGTGCATGTCTGGCCTAGCGTAACAATAGTACATTATATTAATGAGAGCTTGAAGGCACAATGTGTGTGGAATATGTTTAATAGACAATGTAAATAATAATAAATAAGCTTCCTAGATTTTGAAAGAATATAATTCCTTTTTATTGGTGTTAGGGTAAAAACTTTCTAAGAAGCATTAATCAAGCAGCACTGACAGCTATATTCCACTAGTCACTGTTTTGATGGTCACCTACAAGACTCAATCTTTGTAGTGAAACAACAGATTTAATTATCTATTTATTTATTTCAAACTGATATAACTGTGTCCTGCTGTAAGCCTCAGGCCATTATCATGAGAATACTAAGTTCTCCCAGACAGCCTCTCAACACCACCTCAGGCTACTGGCTCAAACTCATTATCACTGTCATTAGCATTGTGGGGCAATGAAACTAATGTTGTGGTAAGACATAGACCCAATGTTTGCTTTCAGTGAGATTATAAAGGGAAACTGCTTAGAAACACAATACTTCACAAAGTGGTTGTGTGGTTTTTTGCACTCCCATAACATCTAATCTTCTCTTATGCACACTGTCTGTTATCACTTTATCTATTTAATGTGCCCTCTTTGAGTTTGTCCTGCAGCACACAGATATGTGGGGAAGGGGAAAGCTATCAAGTTTGTTCCAGGTAATTAGCCATAAAAATCTCATAAATGTCAAACAAGGAAGGATATTTCATTCTCTGATTTGCCTACATTGATTTACATGCCATTAACAACTGAGATGAACTGGCTGACCGATGAAGAGATTAGTTTAAAGAAGATATAAAGGAGATATTGAACACAATTATCACTGTGACACATTAGTTTCTGTCACAGATGTATTTCCTTTATGCATTTCAGTTTTTACCAGGCTTCATCTGTCTATGTGTGTGTTATAAAGTATTCTTAATGAATCCATAAAAGGTCCCCTGAAGTGACTTGAAATGTGCAGCTTTGCTTGATGTGTTACGTTATTTCAACTAAAACAGGGCAGTGCTATAGAGCACAGTTATCGAACTTAAAGTTTCAACCCTAAGTAAACACAACTGATCAAACTAATTGAGTCCTTCAGGCTTGTTTGAAACCTACAGGTTAGTGTGTTGAGGTAGGGTTGGAAATAAGCTCTACAGGGCTTTGGCCTTCCAGGAACTGAGTTGGACGCCCCTGTTATAGAATATCTCCTTCCCCATTAAATAATAGTGAAAAACTATTTTATGTGTTTACATTGCATTATTTTTACAGAATTTCGTTTTTAAAAAATCATATTCTGTCTCTTCTTCTGTAGTTATTATTATTATTATTATTTTTTTACATACAGTATACAGTACAAGTATTGCTTTTGTGTGATGGATAATTTGTAAAGCACTTTGGCCAACATTTGTTTTTTTTTTTAAACATGCTATATAAATAAGACAAACAAACAAAAAACAATGTGCTGTGCTCTTTTTGCTAAACTGAATTTCACGTATAACAGTCAAAGTCCATAATAGCAATGCTGTTTCTGTCTATTCCTCCACTTTAAAACAAAGTATTCTGTGTAATTCAAATGGGTCTAATATATTTTGTGATCAGTGCTGAATTCCATATGATTTGCATCATGGTGCCATGTCTTTGGGCATTAAAGCAAAAATATATAGTAGACTTTTCCCATTAATTGTACTAGAAAGCTACTTATCTATCAAAGTGCATTGTCTAAAGCACATGGAGCAGATGCACTTAGGGCGTGTCAGAATCAACTTAAAGGATGGAAAAAGAAACAGCCGGCACACCCAGTGCTTAGTCTAAAAGGGTTAATATTATTCTCTTAATGAGTTATGGCTGTGTTTTGGGCATAATGTCCATTAAACCAATCAGACACTGTATTCTATCCAGAAGGGCTCATTCCCCTATACCCCTAACCCTTTCAATGGTTTTACTCTCTGGAGTAATAGTTTCGAAGAGCATACAGAAAAAGCATATTTTTGAAATGCATGTGCTGAACAATGCCACTGTCAAATTTGCAAACCCACTACCGTTAGTACCTGCCGCCTTAGAAGAACTCAGAGAAGCCAAAATCTTTAGCAAACTCGACCTCGGCAGCGCCTATAACTTAATTAATATTCGTACAGGGGACAAATGGAGGACTGCCTTCATAAGATCTACTGGCCACTACAAATATCAAGTGATGCCCTATGGGTTAGCCAACAGTTTGTCAATCTTTCAAAATTTCATGAATGAGATATTCAGAGACTTTCTCCATCAATTCACCATTGTCTACATTGATGATATCCTGATTTATTCCCGGAACTTTAAGGAACACCAATCCCATGTGCAACAAGTCCTCCAACGCCTCAGAGAAATTACCTTTATCTTAAAGCTAAAAAGTGTGAATTTCACAAGTCCACCATCCCCTTCCTCGAGGATGCTGCACTACAAGCTTTCGAAAACCTCAAAACTATGTTCTCCACAGCTCCTATCCTCAAACATCCTGATCCCACTTTACCATTTATTATAGAGGTAGACGCAGCTGATGTAGGAGTCGATGCCATCCTCTCACAATGGTCTGGTGAACCCCTTCATCCATGTGCGTACTATTCCAGGAAGATAACCCCAACCGGACAAAACTACGGTATAGGTGACCACGAGCTATTGGCCATAAAACTAGCACTTAAAGAGTTGTGGCACTGGCTTGAAGGAACACAATTCCCCTTTACAGTTATTACCGATCACAAAAACCTTCAATACCTATGCAGTGCAAAATGCCTTAATGCCCGTCAAGGTCGCTGGTCATTATTCTTTGCTCGCTTCAACTTTCAAATTACCTACCAACCCAGTTATAAAAATGTGAAGGCAGATGCTCTATCATGCAAATATTCACCAGATCCTACTGTTAACACCCCTGAACCTATTCTACCTCTTTCCGTCTTCCTGGTGCCGATACTATGGGAGTTGGATGAAGAGATTTGTGCGGCCACTGTACACGAACTGGCGCCCCCTGAACTCCCTCCAGATCATATCTACGTACCTACTAGGCACAGGCATGGCTACTGGACAGTACACACACCTCCCTCGGCTCAGGACACCCAGGCAGCAGGCGAACCCTCTCGCTCTTCAGGCAGAAGTATTGGTGGCCTAACATGATGACATTACTCAGTACGTCCAGGGTTGCTTGGTCTGTGCCATCACAACCACTCCTTGTCACCTACCTGAAGGGAAGCTATGACCTTTACCTGTTCCCTGCCGACCCTGGACCCATTTAAGGGTAGACTTCGCAACTGTTTTGCCACCACCACAGGGCTATACTACCATTCTCGTGGTGGTAGACTGATTCTCCAAAGCCTGTAAATTGATTCCTCTCAAAAGTCTTCCCATGGCCCTAAAAATGGCCGAAACTCTCTTCCACAATACCTTTCGTAAATATGGACTCTCCGAATAAGTCTCCAATCGAGGACCCCAATTTATCTCCAGGGTCTGGCAGTCGTTCTTCCAACTCCTGGGTCCTATTATCAGTCTCTCATCCGCTTATCATTCCCAGACAAATGGACAAACCGAGTGTAAAATCCAGATCTCCCGTTACCTAAAGACGTACTGTACATGCTACCAAGAAGCCTTGAGCCAGTATATACCGTGGGCCATATATGCTCAGAATTCCCTGGGCCAAACATCTACAGGTCTAACTCCATTTCAATGTGTTCTAGGTTACCAACCATCCCTGTTCCCTTGGGTCGGCAAGACAGATGAAGTGCCCGAGGTAGACCACTGGTTCCGAGAGGGTCTGGGACTCAGCACATGTCCATCTCCAGCAGGCCGTACCGAGGTACACCAACGCCACCAACCGCCACAGGTTACCAAACCCCACTTACAATCCTGGAGACAAGGTATGGCTTTCCACCTAAGACATTTGCCTCCGTCTGCATTGCCGTAAGCAGAGTCCTCTCTACATAGGACACTCACCGTCCACCCGCAGATCAACCCTGTCACCTACCGTCTTGATTTACCCCCACACTATTGGATCTCACCTACCTTTCATGTTTCCCTTCTCAAGCCCGATTCTAACCCAATTTCTCCTACATCCGGAGAGCCAGAACCGCCTCCCCCTCCAGAACCAGCCGAAGTACTCAACGACAACATCTATCAGGTCAAAAAAGACAGCCAACTCCAGTACCTGATCGACTGGGAAGGATTCGTTCCGAGGAGAGATCATGGGCTTCCCGCAATGACATCTTAGATCCTACCCTCCTCGAAGAATTCCACCACCGATACCCAGACCTTCCTGCTCCCAGACCTCGAGGCCGTCCCCGCAGCCGAACTAGGGTGCCTAGAGTCACCCATAGAGAGGGGGGGTACTGTCATAACCTCGGCTCATTCCCTCAATCCCAACCTCCATTGTCTTCTTTGTGTGGCCGTGACAGAAAGATCCAGTGTACCGACATTTTATCCTACCCATCGGATTATGCTATTAACACTGTATTTGAACAGTTCTGAGGTTGGGGTGATATTACAGCTTCATATCACACTACTCCACATTAAAATTTACACTGGTAGCAAAATCTGATGGGTAGCATATTGCTTGATCAAAATGTGCTAACTACTTTTTGAATGGGAGGTAGGACAATCTGACAAGGTAGGACAAACTGACAAAACACTGGTTCGCATCACTACATTGCATCATTTACATCGCCAATGTTCAGGGGTAATCCAAAAGATAGCCAAAAGGTCATGACAGGCAGCAAATGATTATCAAACAGAAATAGTCCAGGATCAAATAACAAGGCTAGGAACAAAGAAACACTGGAAATATCTACAACGAGAAAACAATACTTAGCAATGAATATAGTTTGTGCAATCATTGTAAGTAATCTGCAGCTGTGTGTGTGTGTGTGTGTGTGTGTGTGTGTGTGTGTGTGTGTGTGTGTGTGTGAGAGAGAGTGTGTGTGTGTGTGTGTGTGTGTCAGTGTGCAAATTGATGTCAGCTGTAACAGGTGATCAGAATCTGAATAGGTACATGATGTGCATTCCAGGTGCATGGCGGGAAGAGTGTACTGTACATATAGCTAAAGTGCCCAGCTAAATAATAAACAAAAGAGTTACTGCCTATAGAATAATAGCAACCAGTACATACTTTTATAAGTAAAGTATAAAGTTTCAAGTTGTCATTGAGTGTTACATAACATGGATAATGTGTATCATGGGTGCATGAAGTGTCTACATTGTAATCTTCAAAATTTTTCATTCCAAAGGACCCTTCGAAGTGGCCAGTTGAGCACTTTGGTTTGGAATGACACTTCAATATGGCGGTCATTTTTGTTTTCACTCTGAAGTGACCTTCGAAGGGCATTATATCTCATTTAGAATGCACAGGGAGTATCATCTTCCATTCCCTCATCATCTATGGAACAATCCAGATCCAAAGCTCACTGAGGTAAAGAAGGTGTGAAAGAGATAGCTGTTTTTACATTATGTGAACAATAGAAATCTTTTATATTTTAATAAAAAAAATATTTTTATTTGGTGTGAGGGGAAAAAAATTACACTTAAAGGTATAGTTGTTTATTTATTTATCGTTAACACAATACATATTGAAGAATGCTGTAAAACTGTAACCATTGACTTCCATTGTATTTGTCATATTAGGACAACAGAATGCATCTTGAGCAGTAAATCAGAATGACCTCTGAAGGATTTTGTGACACTAAAGGCTGGAGTAATGGCTCAGGGGGAAAAAAAAATGCATTTTACAATCTGTTGAATTACATGCTATTTTATATAGAAATAATATTGCACAGTATTGCAATTTTATAGGTAATTTGGGTCAAATGAATTTTGTTATGGTGTGAGACAAGTGTATGAACAAGTTAAATGCATTGACTGTTAAACATCTGCATCAAAATTGAAGGAGCGTTTTCTAATAGCCTAATGTATGGTAATAGGAGCATGCATGTATGTATGGATGTATGTACACTGTAAATAAAGAAAAGATTTGAACAAAAAGCAGATAAAAAAGCAGTAAACAATCTTTTTTATTAGACAGCAAACATGACACTTGAGACCCAATTAGTGAAAGCTAAGCTTTATGCTTGAACTTTAGACCAAGTATGTGGGATTTACTGCCGTGGTTTGAGCTGTAGTATTACTGAATGACTAAAAAACAGAAAATAAGCATAGTTAGAATAACCAAATGTGTGGTAGAGGATTGCAGTTATGTGATTATATTGTATTGCAATATCGAGAAATTAATTGTGCAAGAACTCACTGATGATCAAAACCAGTTCAAATCAGGCTTGGAAATTGGGTGCCAAATTGTCTGTCATTGAACTGGCTCGAGGGCTTACACCCTCACGCTAGCAGGGGGCTAATTCAGTTGACTCTCTTCCCCAATACTTTGGCCTCAGATGTTCGGGGACCCTTCAGCCATATTCGTAAATGATGAATGTTACAAAGCAGCAAGAAAACGATGCAGTCTGAGTGAAGCAACGAGCAGCGACGTTGTGTGTTGCTAATTATCGATGTTTGGTGGATTTGTGTGTGTTATAAACAGTGAGAACATAAACGTTCATGTACTGTACGTTTACTGAGTGAGTTAGCTGGACGTTAATGCTGTCTACATCACTATTTTGATGTTCTGTGATCTCTGTGATTTGAGATGATGCAGCAATAATTATCTGCCACTAATTTGATACTCATGTTATTGTAGTTAATAATTTACTAGCATTGTGTATATTGTTTGATTTCAACCGGTTTATATTACATTAGTCGCATGTATGATTATTTCTGCCTTTGTCTATGTTTCATGCAACTTGACCCAGTTTGTGTCAAACACCCAGCATATCATACTGCTGGCAGTATCTAAATACAATTTCCATTTATAACTAACTATTTACCCGTATGTATTAATTTGATCCATCTACACTATGTTTACTGTTGCATTACAGATGTAACTTTGATTTAATATTGTTTATTGTTATTGTTGGAATAAAGCAACTAAATTTAACTAAACCAGACTCATGCATTCTAACCGATGCATCACAGTGATCATCACCTTTAAACTGGCATCTTTGTTGAATACTTCAACAATTAATAATCTAAACAATGGGGCTTTACAGGAATTGCCTCACGAGACTCTTTTGAATGACTCCCCTACATCAGTCATGTGCTCGCCTTGGGGACATCTTGCTTGCAGCCTGATGTACAAATTTCATAGAGACAAAGACATCTCTGGCAATTAATGCATACGAATGAAAGACAATCTGTTAAAATGTTAAAACTAAGGCAGATGTATTTTTGAATAATATGCCATAGTTTTCCTCATATGCTGTTTATTCCAACCAATCAGGTTAATGAATGTGTTGTCTTAACCCTTATAGCAGATTAAAATTATCTGTATGTGTCTGAAATGTATAATGTTTGGTGCTGAACGAAAGCTACTGATGTTTGCAATTGTGGTGTTTTTCAGTTGATATAAAACTTTTACATATTTTCCATGCATGAGAAGGCTTTAACAATCAACCTTATTACTGTATTACTGTAATTATTACTTAATTACTGTAAAATTGCCTAAAGGGTTAACTGGTATATTAATGTGCACAGAAAGAGAAGTGCTACAGGTTGCTGAGAACAACACATCCTGTTTTCGGGTGTGGGTGTCTTGACGCAGAAGATTCTAAGAAAGTGACAGGATGTATGAGCTGTGTGTATGTGCTCTGAAGCATGTTTCAGAGGTCAACCGTCGAAAAGAGGAAGGAGTCAGGTATGGTATAAAAGGGAAGTGTCTCTGAAAGAAGACTGAGTTGTTGTTGCTGAACCTCTCTCCTGCGCAGAGCATATTGCTTATGGTTTCTTTTTTGTTGTCAATCTAAATAAAACTTTGAAATTTGACCAGAGTGCCTCCATCCCATTTTTGAGCATGCTGTGGACCCTTTAAAAGTCCAACAATTTTGGTGACCCCGAGAAGTGATGGGAAAAGGAGGAATTTTAGTGAACAGAGGGATGAACTGAATTCAACACAAAGGCACCTATAAAAAAGGTAAGCAGAAACCTTTTTAAATAAATTCTGCGATTGATTACTATAAATGAAGTGTTGAATCCAGTAAATCCTGATGTGAAGTGGAGGAGAAACCAGAAGTAATATGTTAAAAATAAAATTGTGAAGTTTTGAGAAGTTGAGTGTGACGCGGAATAGAGTGAAGGTTTAGGGTGGATTGTTAAAATTCAGATAAAATCCTTGTCCCTACAAGGTATAGGGGCGATTTTTCTACGAAGAGAAATCCGGAGGAAATCCTCTTTCCCTAGGAGGTAACGATTAAGAGCAATCCTATTATCGACGGAGGTAGAAGACTCTTAATACCAGGGACAGAGACATTAACGGTAGTCTTTGTGAGGAAATCCTTCTCCCTGTGAAGGTACTGGTTACAGAAAAAAGAGATTGGATTACTGGGAGAAATCCAAGTACAAATTGTTTTGTGCAGCATAAAGGAAAGTTAGGGTTTAGAAAAAAGGTTATTAGAGAAAACCAGGGTTTAGAATAAGAGTAGGGAACGAAAACTAAGGACGTCTAGAAACATCTAACGCGTGAAGAAATTATGGAGGGTGAATTTGATAGAGAATGTGAGGAATATGGATGTCCTACATTGGGACAACAATGGGAAAAAATGATTGGGATAATACAAAGTTAGACAGAACCAAAAGATATGAGGACTCGCATGAAAGAGAGAATTGTGCAGGCAAGAAAAGATTGAACAGTAAAATTGATTACAATTTTGAGAATTTGAGTTTTACAAACAAGTTAAAGAACATGGCAATAGTAGGTCAGAAGAATGTTGTGGTAGTAAAAAATGGAAAAAAAGTTGTAATTTGTAATGTGGCATGATTTTGGCATTTGTTGGAACAGTATAAAAAGACGGACGAGGAGCAAAATAGAGGAAGTGCTTAGCAGAAACAAAAAAGGAAGTCAGAAAAGGAGCCATGCCTTTTTCATGAGGAAGAAACAGTTGAAGGAGAGGCAGAAGTGAGTAAATTATAGTAAAAGAGTATAGTAAAAAAATATTTGATCAAATAATGATAGACTTTGACATAATAATAAGGGATATAGTATAAGTTACTTAATAAAAAGATCTATTACAATACAGTATAAAAAATGAAGAAATAATGACAAATATGCTTAATATAGTTATACGAGTTGAAATGGAACTTGAAGCTATACAAATAAATATATGAATAAAGAAATGAATTTGCTAAATCAATGAGTATGACTAAGACAATAGATCAGTTAGGTTGTTGATTAGAAAAATAATAAATAAATAAATAATAGGAAATGATACAGATAAAATAAAATACAACATAAAGACCAGCTACTAAAGAAACCTTAGAATAGATACACTAGAAGAAAAATGGCAAATGACTTAGAGATAGAGAAAAAATACGCTGTTAAACAGCAAAGAGATAAAATTGAGAGTCTCCGGTCGATGAAGTGAAAAATTAGAAAAGAAAATTTGACTGTTTGAAATTGGTTAACTGAAGAGTTAATGATCAAATATGTAAGAAAGAAAATGTATAAGCAAAACTTAAAAGCTAAGAATTAAAGAAGTCCAAATTATGGTATTATAGAAAAAAATAGAAGAGAAGTTTAAATATTAAAATATGTTTAAAACATATATAGAGACAGAAAGAAAAAGATAGAAGTTTATAAAAAATCTATTATATGTTATTAAACAGATGAGATAGAAACAAGAAAAATCAGTAACACTTTGAGGAAGTAACACTTTGAGGAACTAAGATTTGATGTTAGAGAATAAGATTGAGTTAAAAAAAAAATAATAATTATGGGGAAATGTCGAGAGAATTAATGGAAATTTTAAAACATAACTGGCAAAAATCTGTGCACAGAACAAACTGAATTGGATTGAGGCACTAAAAATCATATTAAGGGGTACTAGATCATTATGGAACAAAATAATGTCAAGAGAGCTCTCTGAAGCAATAATGCTTCCTAGCCAAGTGGCTATTATCGAGTGCACTGGTCATTCCCAAGGAACTGACTTGATCTCGAGAGGAAATGAGGCTGCAGATATAGCTGCAAAAAGAGCATCAGGTTATTTGTCAGGCCAATATGTGGTCACCCCTGAACCAGATGTTACTACGCTATTGCCAGAATTTTCAAGAGCTTTCCTGGCTGAGCAGCAGGACAAGGCTGCTCCAGAGGAAAAGTCAGTATGGAAAAGCAGAGGTGCAATCAAACATGAAGATGGGCTCTGGACTGCACCTGATGGTAGAGCCCTGCTCCCTGCCTCCATCGCCCCCACTGTTTTAAAAGAGGCCCATACTCTTGCCCATTGCAGTGACAAACAAATGTCACATGCATTGCAGTCATGGTGGCACCCTTTTATGAATTAATGACTTGAATTGTTTAAGGATGGCAACTTAGGAGACCTGGAGCAGCTTGGACATGAACTGGAAGTGCATCATTTATAAAGAGATTATATTATAACAAACTAACAGTTTTATTTTAGATTTTTTTCTGAACAGGTTGCCGAAGGTATGAAGCTGGCTGGCTGACAGGCAACATAAGGGTGTAAAAACAGCCTGGAGCTATAGGTCCAGGCCGAAAGGGGAGATTAATTAACAGACTAATTGGGGACATCTGACTAATTGGAGTGTGTAAGCATGTATTTGTGTAGGAGCTGAACACGCACCAACACCAATGCATGGGCGCAACTGTATATTAGATACAGGCCAACACAAAAAGGGGACACTTGGTACCACCTGAGCCAGTGTTGTCCGGCGGACCCACCGTCCAGATCATTGGACGACACCAGAGTGGACCTTGCTTTGCAGGTCCAAGAGAGGGAGGATACCACAGAAGGTGCAAAAGGAGGTGACACACAAACACATACACACATAGGAAAAGATCCAGAAGAAAATGTCCATCCATCACAAAGTAGTCTACAAGCTGTGCAAGTGGTCTACAAAACTGGGGATTTATTCACAGCCCCAAAGGTGAAGCTGTAGCTCATTGTGTAAGTGCAGACTGTGCATTCGGAGCAGGCATGGCAAAACTATTCAGGGACAGATATGGAATAACTAAAGTGGAATATACGAAAGGCTCAACCACATCATTCACATTTGACCTGTGTACAGTCATAAAATGTGATGGAAAGAATAGTTCTTGGAGGGGCTATGATGTACTGTATATCTATGCAGGATATGGGGAGACAAAGTTGTGGTTAAAATGGTCAATGACAACAGCCAAAGAAACAGGATTGGTAAACTGTGTAGCATGCGCAAAGCCAGACCAACCCTCAGAATAGAGCCAGCCCCTTTGATTAAAAATGACAAGGGCCCTAGAGGGATTAAAAACCCTCTCCAAAACAATGGCAGAAGATTCTGGTGTATATAACCCCTTTGATGATTGGTTAACTAGTATGTTTGGTAAATATAAAACTATGTTCACATCCATCTTGATCTCTATTGCCACTTTTGTGGCTATAATAGTAACCTGTGGATGCTGTTGCATCCATTGTATCAGGTCATTGTGTAACAGGGTGATAGTAACTGCAATTGAAAAGAAGAATGGAGTTCTACCCCCTTACACAATGCCTCTGTTGATAACCCCTGAAATTGATGAGGAGAAGGAGGAGGAGTGTCACCTATGAATGTTGTTTCTCTCTATTAATTGTGCTTCCTTGCAGATGCTGATTCATCATATATTGTGTGCTATAAGAAAAGTTAAGTAGATATGTAGAGTCTAAAAGGAGTATATTGAAATGTTTAGTTTAGATATTTTCAGTGTGATTGACTCAGCTGACATGTTGTGGTTGCCCAAATGCCAATTAGGGGACCGCCTGGGTGCCTTTGCCCACAGGGGTTTTCGGCCCAGTCCTGTCTGAACACACTGGTTTATAGGGCATTTATTTTTATTTCTGAATCTTATATCTATAGAACGTATACTAGGGTGAAATGTTGATGTACAATAACAGTCTGGTATGATGTGTCAAATGAACATGTGGTGGCTGCCCATACGTCAACTAGGGGGCCACCTGGGTGTCTTTCCTCATTGAGGTTTTCGACCCAGGCTCATCTGGACATATTGGACTTAAATTTTTTTTTTTTTTTACATAAAACATAATTGTGGTAGTTTAGGAATGTATTGAATAGAATAAGGTGTGGCCTCTTTCAGAGGCCAAGAGAGGGATTTGTGGTGTTTTTTTAGTTGATATAAAACTTTTACATATTTTCCATGCATGAGAAGGCTTTAACAATCAACCTTTAAAGTATTAATTACTGTAAAATTGCCTAAAGGGTTAACTGGTATATTAATGTGCACAGTAAAGAGAAGTGCTACAGGTTGCTGAGAACAACACATCCTGTTTTTGGGTGTGGGTGTCTGGATGCAGAAGATTCTAAGAAAGTGACAGGATGTATGAGCTGTGTGTACATGCTCTGAAGTATGTTTCAGAGGTCAACCGTCAAAAAGAGGAAGGAGTCAGATATGGTATAAAAAGGAAGTGTCTCTGAAAGAAGACTTGAGTTGTTGTTGCTGAACCTCTCTCCTGTGCAGAGCATATTGCTTATGGTTTCTCTTTTGTTGTCAATCTAAATAAAACTTTGAAATTTGACCAGAGTGCCTCCATCCCATTTGAGCATGCTGTGGACCCTTTGAAAGTCCTACACAATACATTGGTGTAAATGAAAACTAGTAGTTCAAACAGTATTCGTCTAGTAACATTTGATGTAAGATTTACCACAGTTTACCACGTGAAATCAACGTGCAGTCTATTAATGATTGACCCTTACTACGCTGGTACGAGGCATGGCCTCGCCCTTATGGCAACTGCTCATTGGAAGACAGTACCATGGGGATAGACCAAATCAGGTCACTTAAAAACTCCCTGCAGCTGTAAAACGTTGCTTTTTGCATAAGCTGGCTCGCGCTCGCTGTTGCTCTCGCCTGCCCGGACACCGTGCTGCCACGCAATTGGGTCACCACGAATTTTCCATGCAACCTCTTAAGTTTCGGGATGGCCAAAACCACAAGAACTTCCGCAAACCGACTTCTCAGCAGTCTGTTACCCCGTTAACTCAGAAGACAATCTACAAGGGAACCTACACAAGCAAGGAAATCCCAAAGACTTTAGAAGCAAGTCACCACCCAATCAGGAGCACTGTGCTTTCCCCAGGTCAGCCTGGCGGGAAAATCGACTTCTGCAATTGCGCAAGTAACAAGCAAATGTTGTCTCTTGCTGATCTAGTGCATATTGATCTTAAAGCAGTTAAAGATAAGCCAAATCTCTGCTTTTGTGGTTTCTCAGGTGGGATTCTATGAGCTAGTAAGAAGTACTAAAATTAATTTGGGAAGGTTGTCAACTCATCTTGCATCCTCTGAACTGCCTCTGTGTGTATGTGTGAATGCGTGTGTAATTTCCCTCAAGCATACACTGGCAGAAGTGGTTTCCGTACTACTGGTTTATTGGTTGGCTTTTTCCCTCAAATCCACTATAAAAACTAAACAATAAATACAAAACAAATGAACTTGATACAAACCAAAACATATGTAACCAAACAAACTTTAGAAACTTCAAACACAAAATACAAATATAAAGCAAAATACCTCGTTGGCTGCATGCTATATAAAATAAATTGTCTTGAATGCTCCTTAAGTCTCGTTCAAGTCCTTTGTAGTCAATACATCCACTGACGAGCACATGCAAACAGTTCATGTTTGCCGATCGTTTGCTAACAGGAAGTGAAAACCTTACGGGCAGTCAGCCATTTCATACAACCGCAGATTTCAAAATAAAAGTCCCAAACCAAATAACAAAAATAAATACACAAATAATAAATATAACTTATTTTCTTAACAACAAAAAATAATCTTAAAAAAACATAAACATACTTATATACATAATATACAAAGAGCAAACAGTTACAGCGTTTGTGCATTTGTTTGTTGTTTTCTTATTACATAGTTTCATGTATCGTAGTGTAGCTCAATAAATCTTTGTTCTCCTGATGTAAGAACTGTGTTCTTGTTTATGTGCTTCTAAGTCATTGCCTCAAGCTGTAGATTGTATTACCTTGCTAAAAGTTAACCCAATACTGTGTTATGCTATTATCGTTGGTCACAAAAATAACATAAACAAGATTGATAAGTTATGATGTCTTCTATTTGCTGGACAAATGGTAGATAAAGTGAATATTTTAATCTGATTCAGTCTGACTCAATTGAGTCGAAACAATGATTTAAATTTTGAAGATCCGATTCATTGATATGAGCTGATAAGTCCCTGATTGATCTTAATATATAGGTTGATCCCCTACAATTGTTAATATTAAATCAAAATACTTGAAAAGAAAAAGTATGACAAAAAGAGAGTGGGGGTAGTAGGGTAGAAACAGAGACAGAGCAGGACACCAAAAAGCCAGATCAAGAGCAGAGAGAAAAGAGAGTGGGAGTCCAAAGTTCCCCAGCGGGAGGGGAACTTTAATGCTATGTGGAAAAACTTCCACTATGGGGATTTCTCCAGAAAGCCAATCTTCTAAAAGAGTAATAAAACAGGCCAATGAAATTCCAATGAATTGGATCAGCGTACACAGCTGGCAGAAATTACAATCATTTGTGTATTGTGTATATATTCTCTTTATTCTCTATTTCCACATGGGGGTACTCATCCTGAGACCCTCAGACTATGTAGCACTACTGATGCGATCCAAGACCAGCGATGAGATGATCCCAAGATTTTCATAATCCTGGACCAGGCTATATCCTGAGCAGCTGCTGTGGTGGTCATGAAAGAGTGGAGAGCATGAGACTGATTCCTGTGACGCTCCAGGGACAGAAGAGTCTTCGCTGAGGTCCAGCATTCTCCAGCCTCTGGCGTCTAGACTGCAGCTCTGCACAAGACGTTTGGCCATAGGAGAATTGGTTGTGCTCAACTGAGCCTGGTTTCTCTCAAGGTTTTTTAAATTCTTCACTTTCGCCAATTGGTGAAGTTTTTTCCTCGCTGCTGTCACCACTGGCTTGCATGGTTCGGAATCTGTAGAGCTGCGCATCAATGGAATTGCTCTTTAGTGTTTGGACTCTCAGTAGTGATTATTAAATAACACTGAACTGAGCCAAACTGAACTGAACTTACACTGAAAACTGAACTCACACTGTTTCAATTTACAATAATCTTCAGTGTGAATCTGCTTTGACACAATCTACATTGTAAAAGCGCTATAGAAATAAAGGTGAATTGAGTTGAATTGAATAAAGATGCCAGCCACGCAACACTAAGTACCTTTTCGCTTTCAGAGCCTCACGGTACTGAGAGAATCTTTGGTTCCTCCAACTTGCTTCGAGAAAGATATAAAGAGAGTGAACGAGAAAGGTGCCAGTGGGCAGTGCATGCCGTCACTGCGATGGCATGTCTGTTGCGCAGATAAGAGCCTGGCTCGCTCTTGCAAAAGGGCGAACAACCCCTGTTGTCCCCCACAAGTCAGTTGGCACTTAGGAAGATCTGAGGGTTACAGTGGGGTCAATCCTCTGCCATCCTCCCAGATGGTCGCCCTTTCACTCGATGACACCAAGGACCAGATGTCTATTGCTGCATCAGAGGGTGGGCTGTCATTGTCTGCGATGGGTGGAGTCACTATCGGCGTGCTTATAAGACCGCTCCCCCCGCCGAACCATCCACCTCGGCTGCTCCTAGCCACCTGTGACTTCAAGACCTGCTCTGCCAACCCCGCCCACTCCTTCGGCTAAGCGGCAGCGTCAAGCATTCTGCAGGCATCCAGCGCTCGTTAAGTCTGGTAAAGAGAGCACGAAGACTCCCTGAGACCGGCCATCCATTTGTTAACGTCAGGCTGCTGGCCTCATGGCCGGTGGCCACCAAATTCTCAATGAAAGAGCATTTTTCCTCTGCTCTGGATGTGACAGCCTGAATACTGCCAGTCTCCCACTCCGTGCTGCTCTACCGCTGGTGTTTTAATGATCGTGCCGATGATGCCACTTGCACGAGCTCTACCAGCTCGTTGCAATGGCTCAATCGCACGATCAGACTCAGCTACGTGATTCAGTTCGCCAAACGGCGTCTCAAGTTCACGGGCGTGTATTTTACCAGGGTCAGCCCTGTGTCCATCCCTGTCTTGCACAAGGAGATATCTGTCTTTTTTGGCGAAGGATGCAATCAAGCCCTTTAGCAGAGCGGGTTTTACAGCCTGTATTTTATTGTACCCAAAATAGGCCTCTACAACAAGTTTCCCAGCATGTCGCCGTTTCGACGGATGCTTCCAGCACGGACTGGGGGGCCATGTGTTGTGGGCATGCAGCTGCAGGTCCATGGAAAGGAACCTGGTTGCATTGACATATCAATTGCCTGGAGCTGTTGGCAGTGTATCTCGCTCTGCGCCATTTTTACCGGTGCTAGAAGGGAAACACGTGCTGGTAAGGATGAACAGCGTATATCAACCCGCTCCCACCGCATGTCTCAGCTTGCTCGCCGTCTGCTTCTCTGGAGTCATGCGCGGCTAAAACCACTGTGTGTCATTAAAATCCCCGGTGAGCTTAACAGTGCAGCCGATGCTCTTTCATGACAGCTTCCACGCCCTGGAGAATGGAGGCTCCTCCCGAGTCTGTACAGCTGATATGGGCGACCTGCTTGCATCCTTTGAGAGCTCCCATTGCCAGTGTTATTTTCCCTGAGATCCCCCACAGCACGGATGCACTGGCTTACAGCTGGCCTTGGGGCATGTGCAAATACGCATTTCCCCTAGTGAGTCTACTTGCAGAGAGGACGAGGAGCAGGTCTTGCTAGTTGCGCCCCTCTGGCCTAACCTGACCTGGATATCAGAGCTCTCTCTCTTCGCGACGGCCCCTCCCTGGCAGATCCCCTTGAGGAAGGACCTTTTTTCCCAGGGACAGGGAACTATCTGGCACCCACCCCCAGATCTCTGGAACCATCATGTGTGCTCCATAGACGGAGGGAGGAAGACTTAGGTGACCTACCAGCTGAAGTGGAGACTATTCACTGAATAATATGCTTCTCTCCGAAAAGACCCCTCGACTTGCAGATCAGCATTGTGCTTTCTTTCCTTCAGAATAGGCTGGAGCGGAGGTTGTCGCCCTCCACACTGAAGGCTTACGTTGCCACCATTTGCGCTCATTATGACGCAGTGAAGGGTGGCACCGTGGAAAAGCATAACCTCATCATCCGGTTTCTCAGAGGCATGAGGTGATTAAATCTACCCCACCCTCCTCTCATGCCCTTTTGGGATCTCTCTGTAGTGCTTAAGATCCTACGCAGAGATCTGTTCAAACCACTTTACTCAGTATCCTTGAGATTACTGTCTTTGAAGACAGCACTGCTGGTCTCGTTGGCATTGATCAAGAGGGTCGGGGACCTGGAGGTATTTTCAATCAGTGATTCATGCCTGCAATTTGTCCTGGCTTAATTTCACATTATCCTGAGACCCCGCCCTGGATATGTGCCCAAGGTTCCTACCACACCATTTAGAAACTAGGTAGTGAGCCTGCAAGCGCTGCCCATGGAAATGCTATGTTCCTTCACCACAGTCGTTAATTCGCCCTTTTTATTATTCTTTCAGACGATTGGCTTTCTGGCAAAATCCCCATAGTAGAGGTTTTTTTCACAGCATTTCTGCAGATAGGTAATTGTTATGATGATTTAATGACTTTTGCAAATTAGAGGAAGGCTAAAAAAAAAGAGGATTGTAGCATACATATGTTAATACAGCTGTGAGAGTTGAGTTGGGCAATGTGGTGGTGCAGTGGGTAGCGCTGTCACCTCACAGCAAGAAGGTCACTGGTTCGAACCTCGGCTGGGTCAGTTGGCATTTCTATGTGGACTTAGCATGTTTTTTTTTTGTGTTTGCGTGGGTTTTCAACGGGTGCTCCGGTTTCCCCCACAAGTCCAAAATATATAGGTGAATTGGGTAAGCTAAATTGTTTATATTGTATGTGTTGAACAAGTGTGTATGGATGTTTCCCAGTGATGGGTTGCAGCTGGAAGGACATCTGCTTCATAAACTTTATGTTGGATAAGTTAGCAGTTCATTCTGCTGTGGCGACCCTTAGATTAATAAAGGGACTAAGCTAAACATTAATGAATGAGAGTTGAGTTCCTGTGTTCACAGTTGCAGTTTGAAGTTTGTATGCCTTTTAACAAACATGATGTGACATGCTTGAGATGAGTGTGCAAATAGTAGAATTTACCTACTACTTGCCACTAGAACTAACTACTGTAAAATATCAATGTTTCATGAACATTGGGGTGGGGCCATCTCCAAAGGTGTTTCACATAATTTGTCTATATTCTACTGGCCTTACAACTGCATATCACGTGTGAACACAGCAGCCCGAGACCTCCACAACCAACATCTTCGCCTCCAAGAAGGTCTGTGATCAGCCAACTGGGCAGCTGCTGCAACAAGCGGTTTGCATAAGTAAATAATTTCTGCATGAATTGTCAGAAAACATTTCAGGGAAGCTCGACTTGCATGCTCATCACCCTTATCAGGATCTCAACCTGACTGCAGTTCATTATTGTAACCCACAAAAAAATCACATTTTATGGCATCTGAAGGTGCATCTTGAAGAGTTTTTCTCTTTATGGATGAATCCTATGTTTCACTGTACACATGGCATTGTGTGGGTAAGTGTTTTGCTTACAACATTGTGAATCAATGGTGGCAGGTGGGGTTATAGTATTGGCAGGGGCATGTTATGGACATCGAACACACCTGCATGCTATTGATGGGATTTTGAATGCACAGAGATACTGCGGTGAGATCCTGAGGCCCAGTATCTTTGCACGGCCGTTAAGAGGAGTAGACCAACATTTCACTAGACACAATCAACATCACGACTGACTTGTCAGTGGGTAATCTTATACTGAGGCCCATTGTTGTACCATTTACCCACAAACATCAACTCATGTTGCAGCATAATAATGCACAGACCCATATTGCAAGGGTCTGCAATTCCTGGAAGCTGAAAACATCCCAGCTTTTGCATGGCAAGCATACTCACAGGACATGTCACCCTTTGAGCATGTTCAGGATCTGGCTCTGGTTTATATGACAGCTTACATTTTCTCATATACGACAGCATATTTCAGTTCCTGCCAATATCCAGCAATTTTACACAGCCATTGAAGAAGAGTGGACGAAAATTCTACAGGCCCCAAACAACAACTAAAACAAATGGTATGTGTTGCTCTGTGGTCACTATTTCCACTACTTCATATTTTGCGAAAGTACGATTAAATTCCGTGGAAGACAGGCGCTTCACAAATAGTGTCTTTAAAAAAATATAAGGATTTTCAAATAGTACAAACAACAAAGACAATCAGACAAACAAACCATCCCCAAGCGCTGCAAATTAAATAAAAAATTACAAATGTAAGTTTAAAAAATAATAATAATCAAAACAAAACTAAAGAAGCCAGAATTTCTTAAAAAAAAAAAAAAAAGAGTTTATGTAGAAAGGATTGGAGAGGTTTCCAAAGTCTTTCGAATTTGTCCTGTTTGTGGTTGAGGTAATAGATTTAGAAAAATTAAGAAAGAAAGAAATCCACATGGAAAATTTGGAATTGGAGAAGTAGACCATTTTAGTAATATACATTTCTTAGCCAGAAATGTAAGAGTTGTAACAGAGGTTTGAGCTCTGAGTCAAAAAGGTCTTCAGGAATGTCATTCAACAAAAAAAAGTGAGGGGGAGAAAATTAAACAAAACGTTTTTTTAATCATCTCCTAGATAGCAGAATTAACCCCTATCCAAAATGATTGAATGTATGTTGTATGACCAAAATACATGAAAAAAATGTGCCCTTACAAGTTTTGCACTTAAACAGGAACAAGCTGAAAACATTTTGGTCTAAAATAAATTCTGTTGAAAAACTTTTAAAAAAAAAGTTCATGTATGGAAATTAAGGTACATTTTGGATAGGTCTCGTTCCCATAGTGGTTTCAAGGAATCATAAACTAAGGAATCAGAGTAAACTAATAAGGCATATAATTTAGAAATAAGCCCTTTAAAATAACTTACTGACAGCATGGTTTCTTCCAGTTCCGATAATTTAAAACAACATTGGTTTTGCTTTAATAAGGACTTTATAAAATGCTGAATTTTAAAGATATTTAAAAAAAATTTACTTTGGAGGAAATATTAAATTATATTCTAATTTGTTCAAATGATTTCATAATGTTAAGGATAAACATTCCTAAAAAAACTCAGACAAACCTTTAGAACTCCAGTCCTGCAATCTGAGTGAGGAAGTCGGGGCTCAAAGCCAAAGGGGAATGGATGGATATAATTTGGGGGATATTCAAATGTTTTTTTTTTTTTCCACATCATTCCAAACTAGTAATGTATTATAGACACACTGTCAGCAAGAGAGTTTATATAAGCGTCCTGCCTATTCATAACCCAGCTTGTTACAATTTTAAGTTGAGCATCCCAATAATAAAGCTGGAAAATATTTTGGTTTACAAGGTTTAGAAAGACAGAGTCTCTGTTGCTTATTATTCAAAATATAACAAAATATGCAAGAATTCAATGTTTTAAAACATGATGAAGGCATGTAGTATGAAAGTAGTATTGAAAAAGGTAATTTAGTCAAGGAAGTATGTTCATTTTGGTGACGTTAATTCCCCTGAGAAGGGAAATAGGCAAAGGGGTTAAGTCTTTTTTATTTTTTTTATTAAAGGAGAAAAATTAGCTTCAAACTAATTATTCAAATCAGGAATGAGGAAAATGCCCAAGTATTTAAAGGCTTTTTTTGCAAACCTCAAAGGGAAATTCTATAGAAGGATAGTGCCTTTTTAAAAAATGAATTTTCTGAACATAATTGTGTGATTAAGCCTGAATAATAGATGAACCTGTGTTGTCATAAAGAAGACAAATGACAAACTCATACAGTAGATAAATGGATTTATGCATGAATGATTTTAATGCTATATGATTTATAGATTGACACAATGACAAAGTTGATGAAACAAATCATTTACTGGCTGCTATATGAATGTTTTGGCATAAAAAGAGGTACAAATGATCTATTTTGCAAATGCAGCATATACAACCAGTACATCACAACCACTGACACATGTGGAAATCCCAATACCAACCCTCACAAGCTTATGTTTCAGATTTGAAAACATACATTTTAAACAAACCAGCTGTTGTATCTTTCTCCACTGGCATTCTCTCTTTTTTTATTACATAAATCACTGCATCGTTTGTTTTTATTGAGAGGGGTGGAAGCAACACATACCTTTAAATCTGTGCTATTGGATGTAATTTTTCTTAATTAGCGATGGGGAACAAATACAGAGCTTGAGCTTGCATGCAAAGCAATGTGATTAACCACCAGCTTTGTTTAAAAAAGACCTGTCAATCATGCCATCATTTGTCTCTTTTAATCACCATTTCATTGTCGAGCAAACACAATTTCCCTTGAATAAATGGAAAGATAAAAAATAGGATGAATAATTTATTAACTATTCCATGGTCAATTGCCATTTTTCTTGTAGCAGATGCCACATCATTATAAAATGAACAAATAGGTCACTGCCCAAGTAACATATTAGAGCTAATAGGCATTCTTTATAGTTTTGTGTTATATATTTTTTTACAGTCTAATATTTGGCATTGTAAAACTGTCCTATTTTATATTGCTTGCTTGCTTTATTTTTTGTTAGTTTGTTTACAATCTAGATGGTGAGAAGACTATTCTGGAAAAAACTAAAACATATATATATATATATATATATATACACACACGTACAGTTGAAGTCAGAATTATTAGCCCCCCTTTGGGTTGTTTCTTTTTTTATATTTCCCAAATTATGTTTAACGGAGCAAGGAAATTTTTACAGTATGTCTGATAATATTTTTTCTTAAAAAGTCTTATTTGTTTTTTTTCAGCTAGAATAAAAGCAGTTTTCAGTTTTTGTTAAAAACCATTTTAAGGTCAAAATTATTAGCCCCTAATTTCTTTTTCGATTGTCTACAAAACAAACCATCATTATACAATAACTTGCCTAATTAACCTATCCTGGGAGGAGGCGGGCAGGTGGCCGTGCCTTTACAAAACCACCCAAATATACACTACCCGCCTAAGTCATTTTTTACCCGCACATTCGGATTCAAAACCGCCCAATTTGGCAGTTTGAATATGCTGTCTTGCTTGTTTTATCCGTGTCTAAAATAGTGATGACTTCTTGATAAGTAAGAATATAATAATTAATAATTCATTTAGTCTCTCCATTTGCTTTTAGTTCAGATATATGCACTGTTGTGATCTGTATTCTGCAAATTGTATTTGCATGTGTGGTTAAAAGTGCAATTGTAAGCATTGTAGGGCACGTTACGTAAAAAAATAGCTAGTTATAGTTACTAGTTACCTCTCACAAATAGTAACTGAGGTGCTAACTAAATTACAGCAATTAGCTGGTAAAAAACTAATGTATTAGTCAGCAGAGGGAGCCCTCGCCCGATTACTGACTCAGCTCCGCTCCCTCTGTGGTTACTTCCTGTTTGTGCTGTATTTCAGCCAATGGTCCGGCCAGGCTTCCTTGCGAAGTATTGCCAGTTTACCTGCTTTACCAAGCGTTTGTTCCAAGTGACTCCTATCCTGTGTATGACCCTGCCTGCGTTCATCACATACGTTCTTTGTCTTTGCCCTATTGATCTGATTTGGACTGATTGTTCTTATACTGCACTCCTGCCTGCATTATCACTACGTCTTCCGGATTTTCCCCTGTGTTTGTCGATTGGATTGGACAGCTTTATTGTTGCTGACTATTCACCTGTTTATAAGTTAATGTCTCTGCCTAATCCTTATAATAAACTTCTGCTTATGGATTCTAACATTGCCTCAGCCTCCCCGTTACAGAATACTTCGCCTACAATGAATCCAGTGGAAGTTTCAGGTCTGCAAGCTACAGTTAATTACCAGGGTGTAGTACTAAAGGGATATCAAGAACAACTGATGCAATTGCAGTCGATCAACGAACATTTGACGCATTATATCCAGGCACTTCCTCCCCCCACGCCAAAGACTGTAAGCTTTGCTATTCCTGACAATTTTAATGGCAATGCTGATCAATAAAAAGGCTTTTTATGTCAGGTGAAGGTTTACATGGAACACCAGAGAGAACTATATGATTCTGAAGAAAAGAAATGTGCCTTTTTGATGACGCTATTGACTGGAAGAGCGATTGACTGGGCTGCAGAAGTGTGGGATTCTGATATTCGGGTAAAAACTTCACTTGACTATTTCATTAAACAGATCAGAGAAGTTTTTAAATATCCCGATGATGGAAAGGGAGTTTCTAATCAACTGATGAACCTGAAGCAAGGAAAAAGATCGGCTGCTAATTATGCCATTGATTTCAGAACAATAGCAGCACAAAGTGGATGGAATGGTGTGGCTTTGAAAGCAATGTAGATTAACCAACACCTCTCAATAAAGGAATTCTGCTTGTTTCGAGTCTCCTGGACTGGGTTCTCTTCTATCCATCATTGATTTTTTTACAACAACTTGGTGCCATGACCCGGATAGAGACTGAAATCACCAAATTCTGAACAATTTGCCACAGAAGACTGAAATCCACCTGAAATTCAACTTGAAAACTTCAAGCTCAAGGAAACTTCACTTCAGACGGAATCTTCAGCTCAACGGCAATTTGAAGTCACTCATCGGACGTCACAAATTCTCAACTATTTGCTGACTGCAACCCTGATGAACATTGAAACAACCTGAATACAAAGATCAGACTTTGCTTCAGACTGAATCTTTTCAGCTCAACCTTGATTTGGTGAGTTTCACTCTAACAAAAGAACCATACAGACCAGTCTATACACATGGTTATCCTCTGCTCCGTCAGAGAAGAGTTAACAAACAGCTGCAGGGTTTGTTTAACAAAAAGTTATCCTCTATTTCAATAGAGAAGTAAAAGTTTATTCTCTGTTCAGGCAGAGAAGTTAAGCCTAGCGATACAAGCTAATTTATGTTACCCCTTGTTCAGGCAAGGTGTTTTAGCAACATGTGCTAATATTGTCACTCTCTGTTTTGCCAGAGAAGAAATTACTATACTTTCATCAGAAAAGTTTTAGTATTTTTACTTTGTGATAAACTCACAAAATGTTCAGAAAGAATACTTAACTGATCCCAACGACTGAAAAAGGTAGTTTAGCGACTCCTTTATTGTCAGATCAGGATTTCAAATCGCTGCTAGGACAGCACATGGACTTAATAACAGAGTCAGTCAGTCTAAATTTGACAAAGTAATTTAGCATTGACCCAGATAATGTTTGGACATTAGAAGAATGCAAGAGAGTGCTTGGAGCATGCATTCGCAAAAACAATGTGAAAGGCATTATCTGCTGCTACAGAGAATTCAGTTTATCTCGAGCTAAACAACAAGCTCAGGCTAAATCAGAATTAGAGAAACAGATCCAAGAGCTTCATGCTAAGATAATCTCATTAACAAAACAACTGAACCTCAAATGAAAAACTGACATTAAAGAAGTTAGTCAGCCTGATAACAAACATCCTGACTTAAAAACTGGCTTTGAAACAGACATTTCCATTCAGTCAGTAAATGATATGCCGGTAGGTTCAGTGGAGGTTTGTGGTGCTAGGATAAGATATAAGAGAACTGAGAGTTTACACAACAACACTTCTGTTGTTCCAATTCAAACAGTTTCCAGAACACTAGGACCTAAAGAAATAGACAGACTGTCTCAAAGCTTACCTTCAGCATGCACACATTTTTCAGAGTTTAGCAGAGCACTGATCAGCAAAATGCGTCTCTATGACATGTCTTTAACAGAAGTCACCCAGCTAATGTCTCAAATTCTCACAGAATTTGAATTCAACAGTTTTGAGCATGCTGTGACCTCTGAATTACAACATGCCAGTAAGAATGATTTGAGAGAGGGTGTTTTGAAAGCTCTAAAGAACATTGTTGGCCCAAAGATCGACTGGTCAAAAGTGACTTGTGTGCAAAGGAACGATGAATCTGTGAATGAATTCACAGAGATTTTGTCAATCCGCCACTACTTACAGTGGATTAGCTGATAATTCCGACTGTGTGCTAAATGATAAGGGACCACTTGTCCGCATCTGGTCGGATGGCCTTGCAGCTAAATACAGAAAAGCTTTGCCATTTCTTAACATCACCTGGTCTACCACCACTCTCAGAAATAATCTGAACAGTTTAGCTTTGTGGGAAAGAGACTCTGATATCAAAGATAGAGTCAGAATTGAAGCAGCCGCCACTAGGGTGAATACAGAGAAGACATCAAATCATAAAAGTCTTAGGAAAAATATCTGTTGTCATTACTGTGGTAAAAAAAAGGACATTGGATGAGGGAATGTAGAAAGAATAAAAAGAACTTTAAAGAAATGAACAGGGTAAATCAACTTCTGAACAGTTTGCTAGTTGCCCTCAACATACCACTCCCCTCATCACTGAATCCATTGAGCTGTCCACAGAGGTGCTAACCATTTTTTGGCTGTGAGTGCTTAATGTTCCAGTTAATTTACAATTACGATGAAAGACTCTTTGTAAAATGACACAAAGGAAACTTCTTTCCTTTTTATTGGGGAACTCTGCTCAAGTCCACTCACACCCTTGAATGTGTTTTAACACATATTCCAATCACTACCCATTCAATGTTATGATGTCTGATAAGACTGATGTTTATTGAATGATAGTTTATGTCTCACATTTTAAAGTTTTGCCCACCACACTCAGGGACAGAACAGGACACACAAACCAGTGAGGAGCCCAGGGCAGAACTGAAAGCAACAGGCTTCAAGGGCCGCCCCCTGTGGTGAAGACTTCCCTTTTTCCCCATCTGTTAGTCCATCCTTACCTCACTGTTTTATAGGTGTCATAACTTTAAGATTAGGAGACAGAAAATACAAAACACTATACGATCACCAACTTAACACAACCACTATACGATCACCATCTTAACACAACCACTATACGATCACCTGAATAACTAGACACATGAACTGTATGATCATAGTCTATGCACGAATACTGCTGGTCTGCTGTTTCCTTGTTTTCTTGTGTGCAGATAAACACAAACACTGCATCTTCTCAAGAAACACTCTGATCCAGAGCATCACTAAAGTGATCCATGAATGACAGGAAGTCATCAGATCAACTCAGCGCTGGAGAAGAACTACAAGAAACAGACCTCACAAAAGACTGCACACTATTCACAAGCCATGGTCTTTCAGAAGATCTTCAGTTTAACTAAATTATTTTTTTTGTCATCATGTGAGATTTATGTCATTACAACTGATTGTCATAAACATGTGAAAAGTTTTGAAATCTACACTTACATCGGCGTAGATATTGAAAATGACACAGAATAAGTCAAATGTGCCTGTAACTTTTTCAAGTTACATGACTGGAAGTTGGGACCTATGTTATCAAACAGAAGCCAATGCATGAATTTAGGAAGGCTTTAAATTTATATTTTGTGAGAGTTTTTAAATAACTCTCAAAGGGGGAACTGTGGGAATATAAATTTATATAATCTAGTTTCAAATTAACAATAATCTACATACAATTTAAGTTATATTCTTTGGTTTTTAATAATATCATTTCATGAACAGCTCAGCCATGCAGGACATTTAACCTTTGTCTTTCTGACTACTGGCTGAGAGAATGTGATACAAATGCTATGGGCAGGTTTTAACCACTCAGCCTTTGTCTTCGGGTAATATTTTCAGGCCAAAGTAACCCCTTTTGTTGATGAACTTGTGTGACAGGTTTCTAACACCTACATGCCAGGCATCATGCTGACTTCAATGCTGAATTTGCATGCTTTGTTTAGCCATCTCCCCTCCTCCTAAGAAGACACTATAGACAGGACATCTTTGTCTCAAATCAGACTTGTGATAAAACTAGCAGACTGCAGACTTACAATAGGCTCTGCAGACACATGAACTTCTTGAAGACGTTGTATGACTGCAGATTAACCAACACATTTCAATAAAGGAATTCTGCTTGTTTCAAATCTCCTGGACTGGGTTCTCTTCTTCTATCCATCATTTATGTTTTACAACACTTGTAAGGGTGATGATTTGTCTTTTCCTGAATTTGTCAAGTTAACTATCAAGATTCATAACCTCCTGAGAAGCATCCTGATCAAGAAGACATGCTAGTGTTTGTGAGTTCTCTCAATTCATGCATCCCATTGAACGTCCAGAAGAACCTATGCAAATAAGTACCTCACGCTTAGCAGAAGAGGAGAGAGAACAACGACGCCATTCCCATCTGTGCTATTACTGTGGTCAATCTGGTCATCAAAGTTTCGGATGCCCTCAGAAAACCTACAAACCAGCCATGGTAAATATTGAGCACTTTTTAGTTCTCAGTAATAAAGTACTAACGTTACCAGTGAAACTCCAGTCTGACACATTATGCCTTGATTTAACAGCAATGATCAATTCAGGAGCTGCCTTAAATATTATCAGCAAAAACCTTATTGCCAAACATAAAATCCCTACTCAAGACTGCATACAACCCATTAAAATCAAATCTATTGATGAAACGCTTATAGGAGCTGGAATTACTCACCAAACTCAAACCCTCACTCTCCAGACTGGAACACTGCATCAGAAATCCATTTCATTTTACATTATTGATACTCCCAAGTATGAAATTATTCTGGGGTACCAATGGCTACATATTCACGATCCAGAAATATCATGGCATTCAGGAGAACTTATTCGCTGGTCAACATTCTGCTTGAAGAAATGTATCCATGCTAAACCACAACCATGTCTGACGACCAGCATTGAGAGTCCAGAGACCTCCAAGAAGGTAATAATTCCTGAATGTTATCAAGATTTATCAGAAGTTTTCAGTAAAACCAAAGCAGCTCAACTTCCACCACATCACCCATAGGATTGTGCTATAGATTTGCTACCCAATGTCATGCCACCAAAAAGCCGAGTTTACCCCCTTTCTTTCACAGAAAGCCAAGCCATGGATGAGTATATTAATGAAGCGTTGGATTCAGGTCTAATACGTCCATCTACATCACCAGCAGCATCAGGCTTCTTCTTTGTTGAAAAGAAAGATGGAGGTCTGAGACCATGCATTGATTACAGAGGTTTGAATAATATCACTGTTAAATTCTGCTACCCTCTCCCACTAGTCCCCTCTGCTCTTGAACAATTATGTGAAGCCAATATTTACACCAAACTTGACCTGAGGAGTGCATATAATATAATTATAATCCGCCAAGGGGACGAATGTAAAACGGCTTTTGTCACCACTAGGGGGCACTATGAATATCAAGCCATGGCCTATGGACTAGTAAACGCTCTGGCTGTCTTCCAATCCTTCATCAACGAAATTTTCAAAGATATCATGGATAAATATGTGGTTGCTTATATTGATGACATCTTGATCTACAAGAATGACATCTACTCCAAGAATGAAACGGATCATGAGAGTCAAGTAAGAGAGGTACTTTCAACATTACTGAAACATCAATTGTATGTCAAGGCAGAAAAGTGTGAGTTTCATGTCAAGCAAACTTCTTTTCTGGGTTATCATATCAGTCATCAAGGAGTATGTATGGGTAAACTGAAGGTCCAAGCAGTCACAGAATGGCCAATACCCACCACGATCAAGGAACTTTAACGATTTCTGGGGTTTGCTAACTTCTACAGGAGGTTCATACGTTACTACAGTACGGTAGCTTCACCAATGACGTCATTGCTCCAGGGAAAACCTAAGAAATGAAAAGAAATTGGACAGAGGAGGCTAACCGAGCATTCGAGGAGTTAAAGGAAATGTTCACCACAGCCCCAATACCGAAACATCCTGACCCCAACTCACCGTTCATCCTGGAGGTGGTTGCATCAGATCTGGGCATTGGAGCAGTATTGTCACAAAGCTAACCTCTGCAGAATGCAATTATGATGTGGGTAACAAGGAGTTACTTTCTATGAAGGAGGCCCTTTCTGAGTGGAGGCATTGGCTAGAGGGAGCTATTCATCCATTCCAAGTCATCACAGATCACAAGAATCTGGAGTATAAAAAGAGTGCAAAACGCCTAAACCCCAGACAAACCCGGTGGGCCCTATTCTTCACCCGATTCCAGTTCACAGTCACGTACAGACCAGGAAGTAAGAACTACAAGGCAGACGCCCTATCCCATTGTCATGAATCCCCCACTAGCAACAATAACACCCAAGAAACCATACTTCTTCCAACAGTAGTCATGGCTCCAGTATCATGGGACATTATGGAGGAGATTCAACGAGAATAACAAAATGAAGCTACACCCCCACAGTGTCCACCCAACAAGAACTACGTACCCACCATATTACGTCATCGAGTCATGCAATGGGTTCATACATCCATCTGTGCAGGTCATCCAGGCATTTTGAGAAAGATCCACCTAGTCCAAAACTCTTTCTGGTGGCCACAAACGAGCAAGGATATAACAATTTATGTCAAGTCATGCCAAGTCTGCGCCTAGTCAAAGACACCAAAGGAACTACTGTCAGGACTCCTCAAGCCACTCCCTTTTCCACAATGACCATAGTCATCAATTTCATTACTGATTTACCACCATCCAACAACTTCACTACGATCCTGGTAATTATTGATCGCTTCTCAAAGTCATGTCGTCTAGTCCTATTACTCAGCTTACCCACAGCCATGGAAACTGCTCAAGCCTTGTTTCAACATGTATTCAGAACATATGGCTTACCGGAAGACATTCTGAGTGATAGGGGCACACAGTTTACCTCACAGATCTGGAGGGCCTTCTGCCAGCAGCTGGACATCAATGTGAGTCTCACGTCTGGATATTATCCCCAAGCCAATGGCCAAGTCGAACGTCTCAACCAGGAAATTGGCCTATATCTAAGGACCTACTGCAGTAGGGAACAACATCGCTGGTCTGAGTTTCTCCCATGGGCTGAGTACGCACAAAGTTCATTAACTCACTCGTCAACAGGACTTACCCCCTTCCAGTGTGTGTTAGGATTCCAGCCTCCATTGTTCCCGTAGTCTGGGGAGCCTTCTGCAGTTCCTGCGGTCGATGAATGGATTTGACGTAGTGAGAGGGTGTGGGACAGTGCCCATGTCCGTCTTCAGCGGGCAATAAGAACACAGGAGTTCCAGGCCAATCGCTGACATCGTCCACACCCTCCCTACCAACCAGGACAGCGGGTCTGGCTCTCTACAAGAGACATCAAGCTATGGCTACCCACCAGGAAGCTCAGTCCAAGGTACGTGGGTCCTTTCAAGATCATTAAACAAATTAATAAAGTGACTTACCAGTTAGAGCTTCCTGCTAATTATCGAATATCTCCTTCCTTCCATATATCCCTGCTCAAACCGGTCCACCCGGAGGCTGACCCCGGCTAGGAGGCCCCAGAACCACCCCCGACATTGGACATTGATGGAAATTCGGCGTACAGGGTTAATGTGTTGCTGGACTCGAGACGAAGAGGGGGTCAGCTCCAATATCTGGTGGACTGGGAAGGATACGGACCAGAGGAGAGATCATAGGTTTCTGCCAAGGACATTCTAGACCCTTCCCTCATTGAGGAATTTCATCGAGCCAGGCCCGACCGACCAGCTCCCAGACCACGGGGGCGCCCATGTGGAGCTCCAGGAGTTGCTCCTAGAGAGAGGAGGGGGGGGGGGTCTGTAACACCACGCCAGCAGAGGGAGCCCTCGCCCGACTACTGACTCAGCTCCGCTTCCTCTGTGGTTACTTCCTGTTTGTGCTGTATTTCAGCCAGTGCTCAGGCCATGCCTTCTTGCGAAGTATTGCCAGTTTACCTGCCTTACTAGGCATTTGTTCCAAGTGACTCCATGACTCCTATCCTGCTATCCTATCCTGTATGACCCTGCCTGCTTTGATCACGTACGTTCTCTGTCTTCGCCCTATTGATCTTATTTGGACTGATTGTTGTTATACTGAACTCCTGCCTGCATTATCACTACGTCTTTTGGACTGGACTGTACTTCTTTACTGTTGCTGACTATTCGCCTGTTTATACGTTGATGTCTTTGCCTAATCCCTATAATAAACTTCTGCTTATGGATTCTAACATTGTCTCAGCCTCCCCGTTACAGTAGTACTTTTTAAAAGAAAATATGTAAAAAAAATAAAAAAAAATAAACTATGTTCAAAAATAAACATTCAATTAGATAAATTATTATAGAAATTATTATTGTACTATATTAATGTTGATGTGAGACAATGTGTGAGAAATCGATTTAATTTAATATTTTGTGGTAAATATTGTCATTTCTATAGTGGAACAATATAACGTAATAGATGGTTTCAAGGGTTTTGTTCCGTGTGTCAGAATAATTGTATAAGTTTTAGTTGCTTTATTGCAATGGCTCCATTTACCCTTTTGAAAGCATCACCTGCATTTTTATCCAATAATTATCAGTTATGTGGTTTTCCCACACACACACAGACACACACCTATCAGCATCTGTGACACACTCCCCTCGCTACGCATACACCAATTCGATTAAGTTCAAGTTTATTTGTATAGCACTTTTCACAATAATTATTATTTCATAACAGCTTTACAAAAGATAAAGCAGTTCTTATGGAAGATAAAGCTAATTATATATCAAATAACTTTATTTATCAATTCATTTTATTGTTAGAATTAGTGTGGTAATAGGAGAAACAATTGTATTTATAATGCCGTTATTCCCATCACTGCATGTGTGTTGTCAAATTTACATTTTTTTCAAATTTGGTTAGTGTTTTTCTATATGTGGCATGTTTTTTTTGTTGGTAATGTGGCATACGTTTTGAGAATTTTTTTATTATCAGAATGAATTTGTTCCTATGTTGTTCTATTGATAGCATTTTACTTAACTTGCAGCATGTTTCAGTTTTAGCACATGTTGTAAGAATTTGCTTGCATGCTTGTAAAAAAAATGTGATGTGATGTTTTTTTTTACAAGTGTTTTTCTGTTTGCATTGTTTTCTTTAGTTGCAATGCATTTGAGCTTTTCAATTTTGAGATATATTCTCAGAGAACCAGCTGGATGTACAGTAGCCCATTCTTATTGAACAAATAGCAAAACTTCATGCAGCAAATATTCAAGCCAGTAGTTTGTGTTGAGAGACATTCAAATCAACATATCAAATAATTGGATCTACAGTAATTTAAGTACATTGTGAATGAAGTGTGACAATGTTACACTGTAAGTGAATATTACACCAGAAAGCAGATCAAAAGCAGTAACTAAATGATTGTGTAAATTGATGTAGAATGGTTATTTGAAGTGTTTAACTGATTTGCAGTGATTATTCATGGAAAGTTAATGAAGATTGGAAGGTTCTTTGCACAAAACATGAGGTCTCCTCTTTCTTCCTCACTTCAAAAAAATCTCTATATATTTGATAGCTTATGAGGTGAATTAAATTCCATGGCTTCTCTATATGACATTTCCTTTGTTTCTTTTTATTGTTTTCCTTCACTCACATCCATCTACTGATATGAATAATGGATAATTTAACAAATATAATAAATTGGAAGCAATTTGTGATTTGTGGTCTATAATATTACTACTAATAATTATTATTATTGTTATGTCTTTACTAAATAGTAGTTAAAAAGGGTAGCCATCACTGGTACTGTGATACTGATATTAATATCATAGAGTGGGTAAAATTATGTAAAGATGTTAATCCACGTGATAAAAACATCCATGTTTAATTTCTTAATGACATGCAAGCCAAATAAGAAATTGCAAGAAAAAAACAAAACCTTACAACATCTCCAGGCTCTTTAATTACTAAAATATGAGGAAGGTTTAGAATTTCAGGGGTTGTATATTATTTTTTACATAGCTAACTGTAGTCTAGGGATTTTAGAAATACAAAAGTAAGTTGAGGAAGCGTGCCAGGGTAAGTGCAGAATAAGTGCACATATCTTCGATAGGAAAAAAGGAGCAGCAATCTTTTTGGACACCAAGCTCAGTTTCCTTCCGATTAAATAGAATTATCCAGTAATTGAGAGGAAATGGCTTCCTAAGATATAGAACATCATGAATGTGTTAAGTGAAACCCAGCCTGCAACTCTACAGAATCTGTTAGAGAGGTGCCACATACTAATGCCCGAAAGGAAGGAAACAAGAAAAGAGCTGCTTAGAGGCGCATGCTGTCACAGCAGTGAAAGGGCTGGGTCTGCCTCCTCCGTAGGAATCGCTCTCATGTTTTCTACCTGTTCTCAAAGGGTGTGGTAGGATTCTTGGGCACATAGCTGGGCTGGGATCAGGAAAACATGAGAGTGAGCCAGCCCGAACTCCTGGCACGATGCGCTGACCGATGGACAGAAATCTTTAGAGATACTGAATTGAGTCACTCAAACGGACCCTGCTCAAGTGGGCATGAGAGGGGGGCAGGATGGATTTAACCATCTTGTGCCATGCACCTCTGAGCCGGCTAATGAAATTATGCTTCTCCAGCTTGCTGCGATTGACCACGTCATAGTGAGTGGAGATGGCTAAGTGTTGTTATCACTTTTCAAATTTCAAGCAGTAGATGGTCAAAGTCTTCGATCACTCCATCCATGCGCATGAGGCATCACATCTCCTTGCCAGTCTGCACCAGGGAAGAAGGTCTGCAGCAGATTATGCAATCTAGATCCGCACACTGGCAGCCACATGTGACTGAAATGGCACTCACAGCACGTTTTCTGGAGGGTCTCAATGCCGAGGTAAAAGACCCACGAACTTCCCTCCCGATTTGATCCACTGATGGAGCTGGCAACTCGAGTGAATAACTCCACATTTTCGTGGTTCCGCCCCTGATCAGTTCAATTCATCTTTATTTATATAACGCTTTTACAATGTGGATTGTGTCAAAGCAGCTTCACATAAAAGATTATAGTGAATTGAAAGTGTCAGTTCAGTTTTCAGAGTTTAAGTTCAGTTCCGTTTAGTTCGGATTAGTTCAGGTAAGTGTGGTTAATATTTACTGCTGAGAGTCCAAACACTGAAGAGTAATCCATCGATGCGCAGCTCTACAACTCCCGAACCATGCAAGCCAGTGGCGAGGAAAAAACTCCACCAATTGGCGTAAGTGAAGGATAAAAACCTTGAGAGAAACCAGGCTTAGTTGGGCATGACTATTTCTCCTATGGCCAAACGTCTTGTGCAGAGCTGCAGTCTAGGTGCCGGAAGCTGGAGATTGCTGGACATCAGCGAAGGCTCGGCTGTCGCTGGAGGTCACAGGAGTCAGACGCATGCTCTCCACTCCTCCATGACCACCACAGCTGCTACTCAGGAAATGGTCTGGTCCAGGATTGTGGAACCTTGGGATCATTCCTTCACAGGTCTTGGATTGAATCAGTGGCCCTGCATAATCTCTGGGGGTCTCGGGATGAGAATCCCCAAGTGGAAATAAAGAATAAAGAGAATAATTAGCAT
>CAIGQZ010001455.1:1553925-1565457 GCA_903798205.1 Danio tinwini | reverse complement strand
CGTGCCCAACTGAGCCTGGTTTCTCTCGAGGTTTTTTAAATTCTTCACTTTCGCCAATTGGTGAAGTTTTTTCCTCGCCGCTGTCGCCACTGGCTTGCATGGTTCGGAATCTGTAGAGCTGAGCATCGATGGAATTGCTCCTCAGTGTTTGGACTCTCAGTAGTGATTATTAAACCACACTGAACTGAGCTAAACTAAACTGAACTTAAACACTGAAAACTGAACTGACACTGTTTCAATTCACTATAAACTTCCATGTGAAGCTGCTTTGACACAATCTACATTGTATAAGCGCTATACAAATAAAGGTGAATTGAATTGAATTATCAGTTTTAACTGCTAAGTCAAAAATAAAATCAGAAAACTCTTTTAGAAAATTGGCATAGGGTCCTGGGGGTCTATATATGGTGATTAAAGTGAGAGATAACATTAACATAACATTAAGTGCCAACACTTCAAAGGAGTTTAATGCAAGTCTGTTTTTCTGGTTAAGATTAAGAATATCACTAAAGATTGATGCAACTCCCCCACCACGCCCAGTTTGACAAGCCTCATGCGTATAAACAAATCCTGGAGGAGTTGCTTCATTTAAACTAATATAGTCATTTTGTTTCAGACAGGTTTCAGTGAGACAGAGTGCATTAAGATTGTTATCTGTTATTATTTCACTTATAATACGTGCTTTAGGTGCTAGTGACCTGATGTTTAGTAGACCAAGCTTTAAGAAATTTGTATTTTCACTTTTTTGCAGTTTTTTCTGGTTTAATTCTTAATAGTTATTTCTTAATTTTTTCCAGAGCACACAGTATGTTTATTTCTTGATCTAATATATTATGAGGACCAGACACAGTCTCTATAGGGTTAGTCAGATAAGGAGTACTGTGATTTAAGTGGGACGAGCAGGAGTCTATATTGCCAAAATGTGAATTTTGTGAATTTTCACTTACTAGTCAGACAGAATGAAGCATCCTGGAGATGTTGTCCGACAGGAGTTCAGCTCCAGCTCGACTGGGGTGCAACCCGTCAGTGCGGAAAAGTCTAGGACGCTCCCAGAAAAGATTCCAGTTATTGGCAAAGAGCAACTTCTGTTCTTTACACCATGTTAATAGCCATTCATTCAGAGCAAAAAGTCTATTCATTTCCTCGGCGGTAGGTAGGAAGCGGCCCAAAAACGATGATCTGCGTGGCGGCCGAGGTGCGTCGAACCGTCTCGATCAGTCTCCTGAAGTCCCTCTTCAGGATCTCCGTCTGCTGCAGCCCGGTGTCTTTCGTCTTCTCATGGAGGATGACAGCTCTGATGCTCTCACCAGCACTCAGGATAGTGGGTACTTGATGATAGGCACATTGCGACCCATCTTACTAAGAGGGGAAAATCGGTTCTCCATCTCGAACGCGGAAGGAGGAGACGTTCTGCCCCCGAGACCTTACGCAGCTGCACCCAGGTGGCGTGGCTGATGGTTCCCGGAGTTGCCGGACAGAGAAACACGCGGGGTTGAGGTGGACAGAGTGTTGAGATTGTATCGCACACTTACCTCAGATGAGCGAGCCGCAGCGCTGGGCACAGCTGCGCTCGCTTCATCTTCAGATCGCGGATCTAGTTCTCAACTGCCTCCAGCTCCAGTTTCAACACCTCCATCGATGCTTCTCCTGCAATCAAGGACAGACACACAAGTGACATTGTACAGGGTGAAGAGCAAAGACAGTAAGTGAAATAATGAGTGAATGAAAGAAGTCGGTAGCTTTAGCTGACTAGCGGTGCTAGCAGGCTAAAGCTACAAATAACAAGCGGATGCTCGAGGGACAGGACATTTTAAAGTAGATTTGCGAGTATAAATGTATTAAGGGTTTGATTCACCCTAAGTACGAAAGACAAATACTAGCAAATGTGGATGCATTTTATAATAAGATGTATTTTATGATAAGAGATGTAAATTGCTAATATACGCGACAAAGCTCCAAACACACACAGCAAGGATCGTAACAGCCGTGTCATCTGATCCTCGTTCTGATCCATCCTCACTGCCGTCACTGCCCAAGACAAAGCATATGCAACTTCTATGCGCATTATAGCTGAGCGACAGCACTGGTTGGTGGCGAGATTGTGTAAGTATTGTGAGGGTGCCGGACACCGCGCTTAGATGTCCAGTAAAAGATGTAGCTCGCCAGTTGACGGGAGTAATGGCGGGCACGACAACCCTTTCCCTATTACTTAAGTCCTGTTCCTCACTTGCTGCCACTGAACCACAGGGACTTGTCCATCTCCTGCTCAGTGTCTATTGACTCTGGTGCTGAAGGTAATTTTATGGATGAAGCTTGGGCATTAAACCATAAGATCCCGTTTAAGACCCTCAACCACCCTTCAACCGTATATGCTCTCGAGGGGCATCCTCTCACCAGGATCGACCAAGTCATGTCCTCTGTGAGTCTTACTATCTCTGGCAATCACAAAGGGACAATATATTTTTATTAGTTTCATTGCCCTTTTACCCCATAGTCTTGGTTCATTCATGGCTCATCCAGCATATCCCACATATAAACTGGTCCAAAGGGACAATATTGTCATAGAGCTTATCTTATCTTGTCATGTTAAATGTCTTGTGACTGCCGTGTCTGCTTTGTCCTCTGTTTCTGTGTTTCAGAAGTAGCCCAGATAATTATCTGGTGTTCCTGAGGAGTTTTATGATCTGCATGGACCTATCAAATATTTGCATGGACCTATCAAAGGTTTGTGTGGTAGTTGAATGGCCATTTTCTGATTCTCGACTGGCACTTCAAAGATTCCTAGGATTTGCAAATTTTTATTGCCATTCCATTCATAAATTCAATCAGGTTGCAGCTCCGTTTACCACCTTCTAAGATCCACTTCTTGTGGTCCCAGGCCACTCACATGGCTTTAGTGCGTTTAACCGACTGTATTCTTGTCTCTCCTGATCCTTCTTGTCAATTTATCCTTGAAGTAGTACATCTAGCGTGGGCGTTAGAGCCATTCTCTCTCAATGGGCTAAAGATGACCAAATTTATCCATGCGCCTTTTCCTCTCACAGTCTCTCACCCGCCAAGCACAATTACTATGTCAGAAATCGCGAGCTCCTTGCTATCCGACTAGCCATCGGCGAATGGCATTATTGGTTAGAGGGATCTACTATCCCATTTGTGGTTTGAACCAATCACTGTAACAACCTATATTCATTCTGCCAAGCAACTCAACGCCAGACAAGCTCGATGGGCTCTTTTTCGTTTAGATTTTTTTTTTCTCTTATGGACCTGGATGCAAGAATGTCAAAGCAGATACTTCATCTCATCAGTTTATTTCTACCGAAGATGAGTCATCTACCGACACTATTATTCCCGAAGGGTGCATGCCAGGAGCCATGGTCTGGGGCATTGAACGGCAATTCAAGAAGGCATTTACTTGTGCGGTTATACCTCGCGGCTGCCCCATAGGTAAATTATTAATTTCCAGATTCATACACCCAGTAGTCCTATGTTGGACTCACTCCTCGAAACTCATTGCATACCCCGGCATCAAAAGCACCCTCGCTGCTGCATCCCATCACTTCTAATGCCCGCTTTGGCTCATGACATCCGCCGCTACGTCTTGTCCTGCCCAGTTTGCGCTCAATCTAAACCTAGTAATTCACCTCCGGCAGGTCTTCTGCAACATCTACCCATTCCATTGCGTCATTGGTTCCACGTTGCTTTAGACTTTGTCACAGGGTTGCCTCCTTTGGCACATTTATTCTCACTATTGTCGACCATTTTTCTAAAGCCGCTCACTTTATCCCCTTTCCTAAACTCCTGTCGGCTTAGGAGACAGCTCTTATTATGTTTGATCATGTGTTTAACATCCAGTCTACCCACTGACATTGTTTCTGATCGCGGGCCCCAATTCCACAGACTAATGGGCAGGCTAAACACGTTAAGCAATTCTGGGGTGTTTCTAGTCGCTCACAGTCTCCTAACATTGTGTGAGCAACTAGGATGTACAGAATACGCCTATAACTCGCTGCCCACGTCATTTAGGATACCAACCTCCCATATTTTCCACTCAAGAATGTGAAGCATCCGTGCCCTTAGTCTAAGCTTTCATTAAACAATGTCGGCACACTTGGCAGAGAGCACGTAAATCCATACTTAAGACTCACGAACGCATCACAATGCTATTCTTCATAGTGTCAAAGCTCCCCGATAGAATTCTGATAGCCGTCAGAAAGTCTGGCTTTCCACTCGCAACCTCCCTCTGCAATCTCTGTCTCGTAAGCTTGCTCCAAAATTCATAGGTCTTTTTTCCATCTTCAAGATCCTTAGTCCAGCAGCAGACTTTGCTTACCCCATTCTATGCAACGCGTGCATCCCGTGTTTCATCTCATTAATTAAACCTCCCTTTCATTACATGTCTCGTTGATTAAACCTCCCTTTCTTTACATGTTTAATTTATCTATCTGTCATATTTTATTAAACATAACTTATTTTCTAAACTAATTATTTAGTTTTCTACACAGCACCTGCTTTACCTGTTGTTTAGGGATATTTAGTGTGTGTGTGTGTATTTAGTATAGTAGCTTTAAGTTAAAACGTCTAATAATTATGTACTTATTGTGGTCATGTTGTATTGCAAATCACATTTGCTGGCATTAAGGAGTAAATAAGTAATAAGTAAATATAAATATACTTAATACATGGTAAATGATCTGTAGTCACAGTGTAAAAAGTCTGTAGTTACAGTTGTATTCACATAGATGAATGTTTGATGTAATTATCATATTTAAATGAACTATAGCTGTAGGAACTGGCATACTGCAAAATAAAAATAAAAAATACAAACTGTATTTGTCCTGTAACAAGATAGTTATGAACTTAGAGTCTGTTAATGATTTACCCTGAGTATAATGGTAGGGGCTGTGGCCTCGCCCTACATGGCAACGGCTCATTGGAAGACCAAACCAGATCACTTAAAAACTTAGCTTTTTGCATTAACTTGCTTGCACTCACTGCTGCTCTCTGCCCCCTCTCACTAGCTCTCTGACACCACACCGCCACACGAATGGGTCAACAAGATCTTTCTATGTAACCTTTTAATGTTTCGGGACCACCGAAACTGCAAGAAGAACTTCTGCAAATAGCCTCTCAGCAGAGTCTTGTCACCCCAGCAACCCAGGACAAACTCCACTTACGAGTGAGTGTAGCCCAAGAATGTCACTGAAGCTGAGGCCGTACTCACACTATGTACACGCTTGTCCCCCCTCCCGTCTCCCCCGACGGCCCGCACTCACATTACATTCGGGCCTGGGCACACTTATGTCATCGATGATGTGCTGCTCAGTAAGAGCTCTCGCTCAGCACAGTGGAGATTTCTTTAGTTATATTGTTTAAGTTGTTTGATATGCGGTGACACGCAGTCTAATATTTTGCCAAACAGATCAGACACTTTTGACATAAACAGTAAATAAACTCATAAACAGTCCTCATGCTGCAGGAATTAGGAAGTTTGCTGAAGGCGCAGCTGACGTGCAGTGAGGGATTTGTGTCTTTAATAATCTACGACAGTTTGCGTTCATTGAACAGTACAAATGATTAATTGATCCATATGAAACAGTCCCTTTAAAAGTCATGTCTCGCTTTCAGTTTCAGGCTTAGGCACGCTTCCACTCACATTGTAAGCAAACCGTACCTAAGCCGAAGTGAACCGCGCTCAGGCCCACCTCTTCCAACCGGGCCAGGGTCGCCAAAGTGAACCGTGCCTGAGCCCGATTCAGAGCACTCAAACTTCTTAAACGATCCAGGAAACGGGCCTGGGCTTGGTTCGGATAGCATAGTGTGAGTCCAACCAACCAATCAGGAGAGCTGTGTTTTCCCCTTGGCCCGTCAGTGAGGGAAACTCAAGACTTCCAGCTAAAGCACAAGTAACACAAACAAATATATTTATTATTTTTTAAATCTCTTGGATGATCTGGTGCAAATTGATCTTAAGCAGTAAAAGATAAGCCAAATCTCTACTTATGGTGTGATTCTAAGATCTAGTAATAAGTACTAGAATTAATTTGGGACAGTTGTCAACTCATTTTGCATCCCCTGAACTGCCTCTGTGTGTGAGCATTTGTTTGTTGTTTGTTTATTAAGCAGTTAATTTCATGTGTAGTGGAGGTCAATGAATATTTGTTTCATTTTGTAAGAACTGTGTTATCCAATACTGGTGTTATGTTATTATCATTGGCCACAGAAATAATATAAATAAGGTTGGAAAAATATGATATCGTCTATTTGCAAAGTGGCGACACTGGATTGAAGGGGCCCAATTCCCCTTTACGGTCATAACCAACCACAGGAACCTCCAATATCTTCGCAATGCCAACTGTCTCAATGCTTGTCAAGCCCTCTGGTTTTGTTTTTTTTTTGTTGCTCAGTTTGATTTCTAAATCACATATCAGCCAGGTCACAAGAACTTAAAAGCCAATGCCTTTTCACACATGTATTTACCCGACCCCAATGTCAATACTCCTGAGTTAGGCCTGGCTTCTTCTGTCTTCCTGCCACCCATATCATGGCAAACAGATGGAGAAATCCACGCTCCCACTGTGGAAGAACCAGCACCCCCTGAACTCCCTCAAGGCCTCATGTACATGCCATCCAGCTATCGTCTCCAGCTCCTGGATAGTGCACACACCTCCATCAGCTCAGGACACACTGGCAGGGGGTTACCCCCTCGCTTCTTCAGCAGAAGTATTGGTGACCAAACCTGATCAAAGACGTCACCCAGTACGTCCAGGGTTGCTTGGTGTGCGCTATTACCACTACTCATCGTATGCCTGAAGGGAAATTGCAGCTATTACCCATTCCCCGCTGACCCTGGACCCACCTTGGAGTGGACTTTGCCACCGATCTACCCTCATCTCAAGATTACACAACAATTCATGTAGTAGTAGATCGTTTTCCTAAATCATGTAAACTAATCCCTCTGAAAGGTCTTTCCCACAGCTCTTAAATCGGCCAAAGCCCTCTTCAATCATTGGAATTACGGGCTTCCTGAAGACATTGTGTCCAATCGAGGACCACAATTTATCTCCAGGCTCTGGCAGGTGTTTTACCGACTCCTGGGTACTACCATCACCCCATCATCTGGTTACTGCCCTCAAACCAATGGACAGACCAAGCATAAAATCCAAGAGATTTACTGTTACCTCCGGACATACTGTACTCATCATCAGAAAACCTTGAGCCAGTATCTACCGTGTACTAAGTATGCTCAGAATTTCCTCTGTCAAACCTCCACCGGTCTAACCCCTTTTCAATGTATTCTAGGTTACCAACGGTCCCTGTTTCCTTGGACCGGCGAAACCTCAGAAGAGCCTCAGAAGTGAAAGTGAGAGGATATGGGACTCGGCACATATCCATCTTCGGTAGGCAGTATGGAGGTATACAGACACAGCCAATCGTCGCAGACTACCATCCTGTAGATAAGCTATGACTTTCCACCCGGGACAACAACCTCCATCTGCCTTGCCGAAAGCTGAGTCACAGTGGGTTCTTATGAGTTAAGCTGTATAGAAGTGTCTTGAAAAAAAACTGGTCAAATATTATTTACTGTCATCATGGCAAAGATAAAATAATTCAGTTATTAGAGATGAGTTATTAAAACTATTATGCTTAGAAATGTGTTGAAAAAAATATTTCAGTTGAAAAGAAATTGGGGCAAAAAATAAATGGTGGGCTAATAATTCAGAAAGGGGGGGGGGGTAATAATTCAGACTTCGACTGTATATATAATGTGTGTTATGATCCTTAATTATACAAAACTGATTTTAAGACAACATAACATAATATTTATTAACAAAGTTATCAGCAAAACAATCCAAAAATACAAGATATGGGGAGCTCAACAACAAATTAAATAAATGACTAAACAAACCTAAAGCAGGTTGGGGACTCCCCACTCCAAACTAAAGTAAAAAAAAAAAGAATATACAAAAGAGAACACAACAGCAAAGCCATCAGAAAATGTGGAGAAAAAAGTGAGAGTGAGTGTTTTGTATATAAAATGTTCTTTTTAATGTAAACTTTATAAATGATTTGGCAATACATTTGTAACATCTGTCAAAAGTGTTTAATTAATTAATTTAATTACCTGGCTGCATTTGTGCATCTTTGTCTCAACACACACTGGAGCTGTAAAATTGAGTCATTTCACCTTCAACAGCAAATTAACTCACTATTTAAATCTTCAGCTATCAAACAATGTTGCATGTAAATATGATTGACACATAGTAGAACGCAAAATTGCAGAATTTAAAGTAGACTGCCCATGGAGAATGTGCTACTACCAATAATAATACAATTCTGATATAACATCAAATGCCACAAGACACTGACAGTTAGCAGGGCTTACTGAAATGAAGAAAGAAGAGTGCAAACACAAGAGCATGGATTGGGTAATCTATGTAACCAGCTGGCAGGATTATTTATGCACATAAACAGTGCATTTCTTTGTCTCATAATTACTTTTTTAAGAAGTGCTCTTGAATAAATGTTGCTAATAAATATCACATTTATGCAGTCTTCACTTTATTTTCAAACTTTTACTCTGTCATTTTGCTTTTGGACAGCAATGCAGACGTGTGATTTACCACACAGTTTAATTAGCTATAGGCACCACTAAACAAAAAAATTTTGAGAGAGGGGGATGGGGAAGGTTCTAATGCACACCTAGTTTTAAGGGTCAACAAAGCTGGCATGCTGGAAAACATCTAGTGTGAAGTGAGTACTGAGTGCTTGTGTGATGCAGATGATGCAAATTGAAGAGATTCGGGGAAGTGGATTAGATTACCTCACTTTGCTCTGTGATGTAATTATGGTTTTATACAAATCTTGCATGAAGAGCAGAGGTGATGTGATGTTCGCTCACCAATTCTTGAGGGTAATTGAGTTTAAAGGTGAATGAAGATCAAAGGGTGTAAAATCTATAATTTTTCCATTCTTTGTCTTTCTCTATTTATCCCTTTTACACATTAAATGAACAGCAATGAATAATGAAAATTAATATTTAAATCAGACCACTTCAGGGCTGTGCTTTTAAATGATGCCATCGATGAATATTAAACTGAAAATGTTTTACTTGTTTCTTGTTCATTGAGAACTTCTTGCTCCTAAAGTAACATGATTTACTATTTTGTGGGGAAAAAATGACAAAGGAAAAAAACAATTCTGTTATTTGTTTAATAAGCTTTACTAGTAAACGTTATTATTATTATCATTATTGTGCAGTGTTGCACACAGTTAGGAACACACTCAGTTCTTTGAAAAACCTGGTAATTTCTCTAGAAACAAAAATGATGTATATACACATTATTATGTATATGCATTATTATTAGTAGTTGTTACTGAAGGATGCTGGACAATGGAGTTGAGGAATCACGTGCAGTTAAATAATCAAGAGTAGTCAAGCAGGCAATGGTCAAAATGGTATAACTTCGAGCATAAGGACAATCCAAAGAACAGGGTCAAAATAACAGGCAAATGGTCAGGACGGCATAAACAATAAAACAAAACAAAGGTCAAAAAACACAGGAAGGCAAGACAAGGAAAACATTTCAAAATACTAACAGTGAACATACAGTACAATGCAAGACTCAGCAATGTGTGTGTGTAAGAGGTGAATATGTAGTCCATGTAATCGGTTTATGATTCGTTTCCAGCTGTGTGTGTGTGTGCAATCAGGGAGAGAACTGGTGTGTGTGAGGTGCGTTCCAGTTCCAGTTCCGTGTGTGAGGAGTCCAGTTCCATGACAGATTTGTAGTTCTCCAGTGATCTACAACTGCTAGATCACTGGCTATTGTGACAGTAGTAGTATTGGCATTGTATTATTATTATTATTACTATTATAAGATATCTAAAAGTTAGTGCACTTTTAGGTCTGGGTTGTAACAGAAAGAGCATCTGCTGGTAAAACATGTACCAGAATAATCAACGGTTAATTCCCCTGTGGCGACCCCTGCTAATGAAAGGAATCAGCCAAAAAAACAATGAGTGAGTGAATGAATGAGTGAGCAAGAGTGCGAACTGAGGCCAACATTTACTTTTAGATTTTTCGACAAATGTTCCTGCTTACATATCCTGTTTCAGAGAAACAAAACCACTCATCCACATTTTGCTGTCTGGTGTAAACATTTTTAAGGCATTTGTTTTTCAGTTTGTAGTTCTTACAGTTGTAGCTACTGTATTTAGCCTGTAGGGCAGTATAGGGACATTTGATCAATCAGTAAACTGTAAAAAAGATTCTGTAAAATATACGTAAAAATAATGGCAGTATTTTATTTATTTATTTGTTTTACAAAATACTGTATTTACTGCATCATTTAGCTTAGTCCCCTTATTCATCTGGGGTTGCCACAGCAGAATGAACTGCCAACTTTTGCAGCATGTTTTACACACCGGATTTCCAGCTGCAACTCAGTAGTGGAAAACACCCATACACTCCCACACGCACACACATACACTACAGCTAATTTAGTTTATTCAATTCACCAATAGCACATGTCTTTGGACTTGTGGGGAAAACCAGAGCACCCAGAGGAAACCCACGTGAACACGAGGAGGACATGCAAACTCCACACAGAAATGCAAACTGACCCAGACCTTACTCGAACCAGTGACAGTCACAGTGAAAATAGTTGAACAATGGCAGAATTTGAAAGCACACAGACATTACGATTAGTATTAATAAAAAAAAAGAAAGAAATTAATTCAGAACAATAAAAAACAATCTGCTGGAATATTATCCCTTCAAAACCAAAAAAAAAAATGCAAAGAAAGAAATTACAAAAAACATTAAGCTGTATAATTTATTCATATTGCAATGCATGTTGGGAGTTTTGTACTATGCTGGCACCCAGTATGTATTGTGGCATAAATGATTCTTATTTTAACATATAATCTGTTACGATTAAGTACATGCAGTGCATCCGGAAAGTGTTCATAGCGCTTCACTTTTTCCACATTTTTTAATGTTACAGCCTTATTCCAAAATTGATTAATTTATTTCCTCAAAATTCTACACACTGTCACACACTCAGCTTGTTCCCGCAGTCCCAACCACCTCAACCAATCACCACACATGTAAACCATCACCAGATTACTAACAGCCCGCACCTGAACCCCAATCATCAGCACACCATATAGTCTCACCTCATCCAGTCACTCACCAGCTGGAATCAATGTCAGACGGTCTTCCTCAACAAATCTCTTGTTATCTCCTGTGCTCTTCTGTGGATGCAAAACAACCTGCTCAAGGGAAGTGTCTATAGTGTGTGTGTGTGTGTGTTAGTGTTCTTGAAGAACTGGACTTATCATATTGAACTTCGCTTCACCACTCACCTACTTCATCATCAGTTGTTGTTGTTCCGCTTGAATAAACACTTTAAAGATTTAACCTCCATTGTCTTCCTTGTGTAGCCATGACACCCACAATACCCCATAATGACAATGTGAAATTATTATTTTTTTTATCATTGTTGCAAATTTATATATATATATATATAT
>CAIGQZ010001455.1:1491010-1513925 GCA_903798205.1 Danio tinwini | reverse complement strand
TAGATAGATAGATAGATAGATAGATAGATAGATAGATAGATAGATAGTTTTCAATTTGTCTATTAAGATATTGATTAAACATGTTTGCATAAACAATAAATTAAGAGGTATGGGAAAAACAAGCTTTAAAAAATTAAATTGGGAAATGGTACTTCAAAACACTCAAGGTGGTTCCTAGTCATTCTTAATAAGAGGGTTCCTCCAAGAACCCTTGAGGTTCCTCAGAGAACCGCCCCTTTTGAAAGGGTGCCTAGAGTACCTAGGGTGCCTTCAGAGGGGTTCCACCGGTGTGGCAATTTGACAGAGCCTACTGATCCACCTTGGTTAATCCGCTGGTGCCCCCTGACCCAGAGCCTCCAGATCTACCAAAGCTTCTTGACCTAAGCCCATCTCAGCTCCATGTTCCAGGCTCAGCTCCAGGCCCTTCTCAGCTTCATGTCCCCCTCAGCTCCATGCTGTTTTTCATGTTTTTTCCTGTTTGCCACTTACAGTATTTTTGCATGTTTGTCACTTTAATATTTCAAATCATTAAACAAATTAAAATATTAGTCAAACATAACACACATAAACACATCAATCATACAGTTTATTTAAATAAAGGTTTTTTATTATTAGGGGAAAACAAAACATCATAATAGTGCATAGCCCTCTGTTAGTTTTCTCACAAAACCAAATAACTGGTTGGGTTTTATGATACTTGATACTTTCAATAAAATTATATTTTGAGGAGAAATTAAACCATTTTTATAATAAAACCTGTTTTAAAACAAGACAATCAAAAATATCCAAATCATCCAAAGAAAGAAAAATTGCATTCTTCTGTAAAGAAAGACAGACAAAAATCTGTCCAGCTTAAAACAAGTGATTTATGAAAATTGATCTTTAAATAAACATACTTCCATGTTTCCTTCGTGCTTCAATAGCTGCTCTAAACTGTTACAGTGAAGCATCTTTCTGGGTCTGATGTAGGCCTGTTGTGATTGATTGAGTAAGAATAAGTCAATACTGCTCTGAGCTTAAAAAAATGATAGAGGAGAGCTTAATGTGCTTGCAATTTTGTTAGTGTCCATGACCTTCACATTACCCGATAAGTCTTGACATGTGGCATGGGTCGATAAATGAGAAGCTTGCGGTGAGGTTTGGGAAATACAAAATTAGTTTTTCACTGACTGCACTATAGTCTAGATTGAAAGGATTGAAAAACACACCATTTCAATTTAAAGACCCCGATGTCCCTCAATCAAGGTGCAACTGTTTTTGTTTTTTGTTTTTTTTTTGCTTTTATGCAAAGGCATTGAGGCATTTAGATAGAATAAAGATTAATAGCAATTTAGAGTTTGAACTGAAAAAAAAAACCTTCCACAAGAATACTTTCCATCAAAATAAGCAGAAGCCCTTAAATGATGAATGTAATTTTTGAATTTCTGCTCTATAAAATGTTACTGAATATGTGGCTTATGATGACTGACCCTAAAAGGGCTTTTAACATTAACAGACAACAAAGGGAAAAAGCCACCCACGGCTAGGATGCATTTCCATTCCTTTTCATTTCTCAAAAGCCTTCCTGAAATCTCCAGAAAAATGCAAGCAAGGTCAGCCTTTTGGATTTTTAAGCCCCTTGACAAAGAAAACTCATTTTTGATCTTTTGTTCGAAGCTAAAGAGCAACCAACACTCTTTACAAACTGATTTAAAAGGTGTCTCTCTCATCTCTGGATCACTTTGTAGTTGATGAAACATGTTTCAAAGATTTAGCTACCTGAATGGAACCCTCAAAAGGCAATTTATTTTCCTGTGATTTGCAGTTCTTCTTGTTTATAGCTTCAAAATGAGTTTCAATGCTTGATGAATGGGAATAGCATTCTAATTTGTCCAAAGCTTGTTAGAAAGTGATAATAAAAGTGTGCTTTGTGCCTTTACCAAACAACAACCTCAATAACAGGGCCAGAGGTGAATTACAAGCAGCTGGTGTTAAACTACGTTTCCTACATCTTCCTAAAAACAAAAACAACAACAACAAATATGTATAAAAACATACTGTTTAGATGCATCTTCCTAGTTTATATATGAAATATTATTTTAAGTGCATCTGGAAAGTATTCACAAAATTTCCAGTGCATCTGGAAATTATTCACATTTATTATAAATACGCCTTTACTCAGTACTTGCTTGAATCACCTTTAGCACCAATTACAGCCTCAGGACTTTCTGCGTATGATGCTTTAAGCTTAGTACATCTTTCTAGCAGCTTGGGCAGCAAAATGTCAGATAAAGATTGTTGGATCAAATGGGGAAAATCTCTAAAACATTACAGTTAATATGTTTATATTATTATGAGGCGATGCAGTGGCGCAGTAGGTAGTGCTGTCGCCCCACAGGAAGTAGGTCGCTGGTTCAAGCCCTGACTGGGTCAGTTTGCGTTTCTGTGTGGAGTTTGCATGTTCTCCCTGCATTCGCAAGGGTTTCCTTCGGGTGCTCGTTTTTTCCCCACAGTCCAAAGACATGCAGTACAGGTGAAGGGAGTTTGCAAAAATTGTCCGTAGTGTACGAGTGTGAATAAGAGTGTATAGATGTTTCCCAGAGATGGGTTGTGGCTGGAAGGGCATTCATTGTGTCAAACATGTGCTGGATAAGTTGGTGGTTCATTCTGCTGTGGCAACCCCCGATTAATAAAGGGACTAAGCCGAAAAGAAATTGAATGAATGGATATTATTATTATTAATGCATTTTTTCAAGTCAAACTTGAAAAGAGCAATAACAATATATTTTAGTAGAAGTTCAAATTTACGTAAGTAATTAAAACAAACAACCATAAAAAACAAGAAACATTATTGTTTATGAATATTATAAAGTAGTTTGTCAGACAGGAAAACAAGATGTGTGACATGATGTGCGTTTATTGTTGTGTTGATAACTGACTGGATCATTTGCCCTGGCATTGACCCATCAGGTTCAATTCACCCCTCCCTGCTGTACTTTACAGACTGTGCAATCATTAGATAATTTACGTTACACATGATAAAAAAAGTGTTAAAGTGCAGATGTGAAGCAGTCTATATCTATTACTTCAAAGAAGGGTATTGTCCCACAACAGGAAGAATTTAGTTCACTGTTGCTTCCAAATAGTATATGCTCATAGGTTCAAATGCTGTCTTGAAGTTTATTTTCGTAAACATTTATTTATTTATTTTTTATGTAAATGAACAGTTAGAGACATTTTTACAGTTGCTTTAGGAGAAGTAGCATTGTTTAATCCCCACATAAATATATTTATGTAATTAAACATAAAAATATTTATATAAATATTATTAGCCCCCCTGTTTATTTTTTCCCCAATTTCTGTTTAAAGGAGAGATTTTTTTCAACACATTTCTAAACATAATAGTTTTAATAACTTATCTCTAATAACTAATTTATTTTATCTGTGCCATGATGACAGTAAATAATATTTACTAGATATTTTTCAAGACACTACTATACAGCTTAAAGTGACATTTGAAGGCTTAACTAGGCAGAATAGGGTAATTAGGCAATTTATTGTATAATGATGGTTTGTTTTGTAAACTATTCAAAAAACAAAGCTTAAAGGGGCTAATAATTTTGACCTTAAAATGGTTCTTAAAAAATTAAAAACTGCTTTTATTCTTGCCAAAATAAAACAAATTAGACTTTTTCCAGAAGAAAAAAATATTATCAGACATGCTGTGAAAATGGGTCAGTTGGCTTTTCTGTTTGGAGTTTGCATGTTCTCCCTGTGTTCGTGTGGGTTTCCACCGGGTGCTCCGGTTTCCCCCACAGTCCAAAGACATGCAGTACAGGTGAATTGGGTAGACTAAATTGTCCGTAGTGTATGAGTGTGAATGAGTGTGTGGATGTTTCCCAGAGATGGGTTGCGGCTGGAAGGGCATCCACTGTGTAAAATCGTGCTGGATAAGTTGGCGGTTCATTCCGCTGTGGCGACCCCAGATTAATAAAGGGACTAAGCCGACAAGAAATTGAATGAATGAATGCTGTGAAAATTACCTTGCTCTGTTAAACATCATTTGGTAAATATTTAAAAAAGAGAAAAAAAAATCAAAGGGGGGGCTAAAAGTTCTGACTTCAACTGTATGTCTGGTTGAACTGTTTTACATGTAGCATGCTAGTAGAGTTCAAAGTACAGTTCATGTGTTGTCTGATGTCATGTTGATTAAAATGTAATATTTTGGTCTCTGTTAAGTAGTCTCACCCACACAACATTTAATCATTTGTTCATAGCATTTACTTGCAGGTTGTCAACAAGTTGTCATAATATTTTGTCATAATGCATTTTTCTAAACATTTCTATTAGACTTTTTTCCTAAATCTGACTACAACTGGTACATTTCTCCCAACTGAATGTTGACTTTTTCTAATGAAGGTCTAAAAGGAGGTGCTGTCTTTTCCTTTCTATATCACAATAACATGATTCAGAAACTAATTACAATACAAACAGCCAAAAAAATATTGCCATAGTACACCAGAACAGCCCTCCAGAGTACACTGTTATTGACAACATGACTACTAAGTAATGACACAAGGACATGTCATTCTGATGCCACTGACATGTTCGACACAGAAATTTCGTTTTGAGAGATGAACTAAGAATTTTAAGCAGGAGACTGGCTTTTGCAGGTAATCCATGGTGTTTTGCTATTGATACGTGTTGTTTTGAGAAATGCACTTAGGCCTACGGTTTTGCAAATTTCAGTTCTGATCTGAGAAATGTGCCAAAGTGACTGAGAAAAACTGTAGTACATTTATTATATGTGAAAAGCAACATACAGCCGTGACTACAACCTACAAAACATGCTTGTGCATGATCTTTTTACATGTCATAATCTCAGAATCTTTTGCATTATATATTTTTATTCATAAATTGCCCAGTATAGTTAATTTGTTGTTGTAAAATATTTGTTAAAAATTATTAATTGAAGACAACAGTATAGGTCAATATGTAAAATATAGTCAATAAAAAATCAATAAAAACTGAAAACCAGCATAAATTCTGTATTAGTAAATATGAACTTATCAGAAATAAAGGAAATAAATTGCAATGCATACATTTTTTTATAAAGTATTTGATTGTTTTAGTACTAAATGTACAAATGTGTACAACTAAATTTACAAAAAGCCCTATTTTGAGTATTAGATTAAAAGACCAGAGAAACCCGTCCAGTATAATCGAAAGTGGACAGAAGGCTTATAAGCATTTAAAAAGCCCCTATTACACATTGAAAAGGGTCATATTTCGGTTTTATGAGTCTCCAACAACATACTGATATGTATTCAAGGTCAAAAAAACACATTCATGGTCTTATAATATGCATTTATTTTTACCTAATTATCCCAGCGACTCCCATATGAATCATTCAGCAATTCATTTGTTCCCAAACCCCTGCTTAGCCCGAAGCTAATCTGCGCTGATTGGACCGATGACAGCCTGTTGTCATTGGTGGACAGCGTTTAGCGCGAGACAGTAAAATGCCCAGCGCGGTTTATCAAGCCTGCGGGTCGCCAACATTGGTATAGGATCTGATCGCAGCGGACGCCTGAAACACGCTTCAAAGTAAACTTACTAACACCACAGTAAACAGTACCCAGTTCTCAACAGTGTTATTCAGACACCTCAGCACCGAAAGCAGTGCAGTTAAACACAAGCATATTGCTCTTGTTAAGTATGACACACATTCAGTTTTAATCCACACAGCAGCAAAAGCTGAACTATTCTGAACCTTGACCGCTGCACGTGTGCAGGATCAGCTAACAGTGGCCATAGCAACGACAAACGGCAGTGGAACGAGCTCACAAAAGCATTTAAATCTGTAAACAAAGCAGCACGTCGCGTTTACAACGTTGCATTAGACGCGATATGAGAATATAAAGAGTTAACCTGATACAGTACATGCGGTTACTAGTAACAAAACATGTAGATCATTTCTTTTTGCAATCATTGCTGTGGCACCTCGTCTGTGAACTGCTATGTGTTCTAAGGGCTTACCTGTACTCTGCTTTTCTAAACGATCACATCCCCAGCTGGGAGGTTGTAGCATCCTCTGTCCTCTGACAAGCTATCTCTGCGGGCTCCCGCTCTCCTGTTGTACCTAATAATTTGTCCTTATTTTGCCTGCACCCCTGGTGTCTTGTCTGTCCATTACAAGATGGAGGCAGAAATTAATGCATGAGCTGTGTAGTGATAGATCACCCATTGTAAGCGTGCAGATTTCTGAACTACTTCTTTCCCCTCACACTTCCAATAATATCCAGGTAAACACAGCGTCTTGATGAGCGTCTTGCTGCTGTGTTAGTGGGCGGGGCTGCAGGTTTGAATTTTGCCGTGTCTGTGCGCGCAACCATTATGTTTCGTAACGACGTCACGCCGAAACGGCTGAAGACTCGTTATTAAGACGATTCATTTAAACCACTATGAGTCGACTCTTTTATAGATAAATCAATAGTTTTAAAAACTGTCCACTTTCAGATTTAAGCTTTAACTGAATATTTCACTTCACTAAGAGCTGTGTTACACACTACATGGAAGATAATTTTCAAAAACCCATAATAGGGACTCTTTGAACTGCATGTTTTTGAACTGGAATGTGTCTATCTTGTTTACCTGTGATCCAATCGAGCAAAAGGCCTCTTATTACCCTGTAAATAGGACAGCATCAGTCATGTTAAATTAGTCGACTCCCCCTGTCATATCTCCAAAGCCATCTGTAGCATGTACAGTGCGCTATAGCCTTGAAAATGCCACGCACTGCAGCACGCAGGCGTGCAATGAGGAAAAAAAGACCAACTGCATCAAAAAGGTGCTCATATTATTGCGCAACGACAAGAAATAATATAGATTGTGCCACCAAACCCATGAAAACCAAAGTAACGACTGTGTAAGAAATGTAAATGTAAGAAGTAGAAAGTACAGATATTTGTGTAAAAATGTAAGAAGTAAAAGTTGTCAAAAAAATAAGTAGTGGAGTAAAGTACTGATACCAGAAAAACTACTTAAGTACAGTAACGAAGTATTTGTACTTTGTTACTTTCCATCTCTGCGTTCAACAATTTACAGCTTTAATAGAAACAACTGTATTTGTTCAAAAACTAGTACATATTCAAAAAAGGTACAAAAGGTGTGCTTGTCAAACATTGTCAAACGACACCAAAAAAAGAAAAGAAGATAATATAGATTACTTAACAGTAAACATCAACATACTTTTACTTCATACAAATTTTGTACTGTTGAGTGTGTGTGTGTGTGTGTGTGTGTATAAATGTACTGTTGACTGTGTGATAGTTGTAGTATTGAATATGCTTGTGTGTGTTTGAGTGTTGTGTATGTAACAGGGAAGTTTGAATTCTTAAAGACATGGCAACGTATTTAACACAGCATCTTGTTCCTAAAATCTTGGTCTTCAAAGTTAAAATCTTGGGAGACAGTTTTGCACTGTCTAGTTCAAGCAGTACTTTTTGAAAAAACTTTAAAGTATACCTCAGTGGCTTGGGGTAACTCAGGTTTACAGAATACATCAGGCCAAAAAGAGCAACACATGCATTGGACAATCCTCCCAGAACTTCAACACCTTCCAAGACGATTCCTGCCTCTAAAGATGTCCCATCGGGAGAGCCCCCTCTGGTCACAATATTCAGTGTGTGTTTTCCAATGTCTTGCTGGTCTATGTCCCCATTAGCGTCCTGAAAACAAAACAATACAAAAAAAATGTATATTATACATAAAATATTGGAAAATTCACACACAGCCAAGTAAAAAATAAATAAATAAAAACAATCCTAAGGGACAAGTCAGAACTTAGCTTTACATTTCAACATTGCTTTTTATATGAATTGATTATACACAGATATTTATTCTAAAATGGTTAACTATTTGTCTGCATAATTACTTTAGACATGTCTTTTATTGTTTTTTAAAGCTCATTGGAAACATCCACTGAGTCATTCAAATGAAATGTAATTTAAACACCATCAGGCAATCCAAGATGTAGGTGACTTTTTCTACATTAAAACAGTAAATGTTAATTAACAGTTAATGAAAGTTAGCAGCTGCCATTTCTTGAAAATAAAATAAAAAACAATTTGCCCAGAATGTGGATTATAGGAAATATTATTATAAAACAGTTATGTTTCTTTTACAGACTGGTGAATTTACTTTCAAAATTTCTAAATGTTTCATCAAGCCACAGGTGTTGATTTTGTTTGGTTGTTTTATTTGTTTAAATTTAAAAACCGACAGATGCTACCTTGCATTTTATGAAACAAAGACCACAGTTGGTTCAGTTCAAAATATTCTTGTGTTCTACTGAAGACATTTTTACCCACATCATGAATGGCTTGTGGTGATTTAATAAACAGAACATTTATTTTTTTTTTGTTGAACTCTCTCTATAAGATGACTAAAATCACTCAAATATATATATAAACAAATTGTCTCTCTAAATTGATATTTTACATACACAACTTGCTACAAGAGAAATTTCAAAGCGAACAACACAAAATGAACTACATTCACTAAGTGAAGTTTATTTATAAACTAATTTCGAGAGGATCATGTGCTTCTGATTGCTAGCGGCTGGACCCACATTATCCAAATTCACTATGCACCAATCAGACAAACCCTAAGCTACTACAAATACCCTGGGTTACGTATCACAGCTATCTTCGCTTTGAAGACAGCTCAGCTCGCATTAGCTGCTACAACAATGACGACGACGACGACGACAACAACAAACAACAACAACAACAGTACTACTACTTCAAAAAACAACTACTCTCCAACTATAACTTCAACAACAAATTCTACAACAACTTCATCAGCAACATCAAAACCTTCCACTTTAAAGTGCCACACACAATGCATTCGTTGTGTCTTTAACCCAATTCTCAAGCAAGATCACGGTCTACAAACTCCGCCTAAACTCAAAAGACGCCAGCGATTCAAACCATTGCAATGAAGCCAAACTCTTACTGTTCTCCTAGCGGTGCACCTGCGGTAATATACATAGCACACTTCAAAGGGAAGCCTCACAAAAAAATAACTTCTCTCCAACAAAGACTAAACATTTCTTGAAAGACTAGCATGAATAGAATGATTTTCTAAAGGAACACACCTCTTAAGCCTCTCGCCTGTCTACAGATCTATATCATTCCAATAGCATGAAGTAATTCTTCTGCATAGGTCCAGGCAATCCAATCCGCAAAACATTAGTCCACAGCATATTCATACATTGACAATCATTCGTGGGATAAATTGTTATAATTCAAACTCACTGGGTTGCGTTAAGTAGTGTCTCTAGTCATAACAGTAGTGATACTGGTCTACAAAATGGCCGCCACCCTTTGATTGACACTCATTCGAGCCTATAGCTGAAAAGAGAAGCGCCCTTATCCAATGAGCTCTTATAAAACTCGAGATGCTCCCGCCCTCTCTCTTGTCAAGTTAAGAATGGACTCTGATATTTGAATGAACTGGGCCAGATATGCTTGTAAATTTAATCACATTAAGATTCCAACGGAATGTTATTTATTCATGGATTAAAGTAAAGCCTATAACTAACATTCACACTGTGGTGACATAGTTTTTTAAGTTCAGGGTTTGATGTTGGCTGTTGTTGTTTAAAAAAAAAACAAAAAAAACTGCCACATCCGATAGCCACTTAACTTCTAAAAGATTTTTTACCCAGCTATTGAAAAACACATTGAGTGCTGAAGTTCAATCGTAATATGCTAGTGACATATGTTCATACACAAGTGTCATGTGAATTCATGATAGCAAGTCGGTTGAACATGAAAACAGCAAAGAAACAGACTTCCCGCTCGACTGCTATCAATAGGAGAAGGACATTTCTTATGAATGGAGTAACGTTTCATCCATTGACTACGTTACATATATTTGCATTTTAAAGATTTCTATATCACTAAGGGTTTAAACTCCATTCCGCTATTACTTTACCTACTCAGTATTCAGTGGATACTTCCAGGACCACCAGACAAGCCACGCCCCATATTTTCAGTTCTCTATCCATCTGCCCTCCTGTGGGGGGATGAATGCCCACTTCTACCATCCTTGCGTTGCGTCTACGAAGCTATCGTTCCATGCATTAACAAAAGGCGCTTCCATTCACTGTTGCCCATGCCCTCATTAAGATGCCTCACTTGGATATCAGCTAAAACAATTCATTGTGCCTGCTGTACACGTATCATGTTGTTATATGTCTGCTGAACATGTGCCAAGTTGCAAACCAAATAACTGACGTGTTTTTCTTTCCAGGAAATCTGGTCATTGGCTCCAGAAGCGAACCCCAACCGAATGCCTGTCCCTCCATTTTCAGAAATGACACCTCCACCTTAACATCATAACTCATGGCTCCTGCAGGAGTCAATTTGAGCTTCAGCTCTCGCAAGAGCCTCACCTATCACCTCATCTTTCTGTTCCCCCTGCCAGTGTTGAGTGCTTCCGCTGTTTTCTCCTAGCACTTTACTCCTTACCTTTGACTCTCATCTAACCTTCCTCCTCCATCTAACCAGTTAATGCCGTACTCCAGACTAAGGGCTCGAGCACGACCCTGTCTATATATGTGTATATGTATACACATGTATGTATGTAAGTATGTACGTGTGTGTGTGTGTGTGTGTGTGTATGCATGCATGTAGGTATGTATACGTGTGTGTGTGTATGTACTGTATATATGCATGTATGTAGCTTCCTTTCTGCTTCCGAGCTCCACTATGCTTTGCCTTCTCACCCCTCAACAGCTCTGACCCCTGCAGGGGTCTTACCTGAGCTTCGATTCCTGCAGGAGTCACTCCAAGCCCATCCCCCCCCCCCCCCTCCCCGCCACGCTCCCACCAGGAGACAACACCCCCCCCCCCCTTCTCCCCCCCCCCCCCCATATATCCCCCCCCCCCCCCCCATTTATTTCACATATACTCTTTTTTTCTTCTTTTCTCGGCGTGGAGATCCTCCGCCTCTTCCTCTATCACCCTTCTGGCACGTATTTGCCCCCTCTTTACTTCCTTACTGGTTGAGTGCTTCCGCTATATTTTATCCCTTTTTATACCTCTCCCTTTATCGCCTTACCCTTCTACATCCTAATCCCCTCTCCCTCCAGCTTCAATTCCTCCACTAATTTTCTTCTTTCAGCGTTGACTTTTTCCGCTAACTGTCTTCCTTCAGCGTTGATTATTCCGCTACTTTCTTCCTTCCGCTTTGGCCCTCAATCCCCAACTCTAACTCCCGCAGGAGTGACTAAAACGAGTTTTAACTCCTGCAGGAGTTCATGCCCCTTCGGCCCACTTCACACCCTCTCTTGCAGGAGTCTATACCAACAGGAGTGTATCCAAGCTTTGACTCTCACAGGAGTCAATCCAGCCCCTCCCACACCCCCGCTTAGACTCCCACAGGAGTCTTCTTTTCTCTGCTCCTGCAGGAGCCTCTCTTCCTAAGCTTTCAATATTATATCCAGCAGCTGAATATAGCATTGTTTTATCTGCATTTTGTGGGGTTCTTCAATACGTGACTGCTGTCCCAAGCTATATAAGGCATTTTGGGGAGTTTTTGAGATCTGCCTGAGCTTGATCTCGCCTCGCAACGGGAGCGAGCCCCAGGGCTTTGAGGATTTTATGAGCTCAGGGCTCTCTCCCGGGACAGCATGCCAAACAAGCTTTATAATAAATCATCATCAGCTAAGTGTGAAGTCTTGTAAGTGAAGTTTATTTATAAACTAATTTCGAGAGGATCACGTGCTTATGATTGCTAGCAGCTGGACCAACATTATCTAAATTCACTATGCACCAATCAGACGATCCCTAAGCCACTACAAATACCTTGGGTTACATATCACAGCTATCTTCGCTTTAAAGAATCCCCCCTTTCACCTTTACTCCTTCTCCTTCCTAGATGGGTGACATGGTAGCCCAGTGCTTAGCGCTGTTGCCTCACACAGGTATATAATCAGACAGCGTATCACCACCTCCCTGCGAATGTCTACACTTTAAGCCTGATTGCAAACAGAAAAAATAAATAGTAATATTAAAATTAAATTGCATGATTATGAAAGTGAACATCTAAGATTTAAGTGCTAAAACAGGTAAACAGGATTTTCAGTATGCAATACCTGGTCCAGGAATTTTATTATATCACGGATTTTGCATCCTGCAACTTGGTGTGTGAAACAAATGGAAGAGCTGTTCTGTGTAGTTGTTAAAATTTTCAAAGAAGGTGGACTCCACATAGACAGTCGTCAATCTTTTAAATTCTTCTTTGATCTTCAAAGAAAAATCAACAATTTGTATACTACTGCATTTTTTTATGAAATCTAAAAACAAACGAACAAAGAACATTGCAAAAACTGCTCAAAAGTAAGTTGGTACTAAAACTTTTACAATGTGACTATACCCAGCATTTCCTACAAGCATTTTGAGTGTAATTTTAAACCCCTCTGATTGGCCATTGTGTTTAAATGCTCAGTGTTTGACTGTAACGATAATGGTTAAAAACACAGTGATAAGTGATAGATACAAACAGAAGCGATTGAAATCTGCATCTGTTAGTGGATCCATCCATAAGCAGATATTTTATGGATGAGCTGACAGTCGTGGTTTTAAACACTCCTGTGTGGATCAGTGTAAGAGCTGATAATTAATCACAGAAATAACAGTTTATTGTGCAAACACAATTGCCAATCAGAGATCTTTAAGTTGTTGCTCAAAACGCTTTTGAGAAATGTTGGTATCATTAAATTTGTTTTAATTTCAGAAATGATGTCAATATACTTTTAACAAAATAACTGGTAAATACCTGAGTTAAATAAAGTGCAGGCCATATTTTTATCAGCAGGTCAATGGGTGGGCTGTCCTCCACGATTTCCTTCTTTCTAATGGAAAACGTTCTAGCCATCTTTTCATTGACAACCTTTCCATTGTTCCTAATTTTGACGTCTTCAAGAAGTTTGGATTTCCTCAAGAGTCTGAGCTGCTTCTCCTTCTGGGTGAGGTGGGAGGTAGTTTATTTCAGCTTTGAGTGGCTTTTTGACAGCAGCAGGCTCTTTGTGTTTCGATGAATTTACAGTTAGTTCTGGGCATCCAAGCCGTTTCAGTTTTGTCAGATAGCTGGCCATTTTGTATTTAATTCTTGACAGCCATCCATCGTGATCCTGGTTCCTTTAAGCAAGAATGTTTTTAGATCAGTTCTTGAGCAACAGTGTATATTTGTTTGCTGGAGGGATGCGCACAATGCTCAAACATAATCTTGACTAGTTTGTCTGAAATCTGAGATTTCACGTTATGATCACTGAGAAGGACTTCATTTTTGTAGAAATTTTCATTTCCCGTTTTCAACTCAACTCTGCATCATAAGAAAACTGAGGAATTACAAAGACAGACAGCCAATGTTGTGATCGCAGACCGTAGTTCACTTGAGAGCTCAACAACACCATGTCATCAGAGGATCCAGATGAGACAGATGAGGCAGATGGAGAGGCACATTAGAGGCACCACTCTGTGGTGAGGCAATGGATGAGTCAGTTGATGGTGGTGAGATCCTCTCAAAGTTATCAACAGTAGATAAGCTCCAAATTCTGTTGTTGTAGTCAAAGAGAAAAAGTCACCAAACTATGTATCTTTATAATGTAGGGTGAAATTTTCAGACAACTGAAATGTCTTTCTGACTACGGTTTTCAATTCTTGAAAGGTATCCAGAAGGCAGGGTAAGTTTACGATTATCCTTGTCATCAATGATCACACACAACTTTGCAGGTTGGGACATTTCACGTCTATAAAAAAACAAAAAAACATTTTACACACAAAAAATGGTATTGAGTGTAATTAAACAATTAAACAAATTGATTGTAAATATATGGAAAACTATACATGTTATAAAAAGGGTAAACACAACTCACCTAGACTAGAACACTGATATGGCGTTTGAGGGTTACCAAACACTTCCCCCCCAACATTGTATGCAGCTAATGGCAAAACATCATTCAAGTCATTTTGAACAAGGAATTCAAGATGTCCTGATTCTTCCAACTCAAATGATCTCATATGATCGTCTTACCATGCCTTACGGGTCTTAACCAAGAAGCCAACAGTATTCTCAACAATAACAACTTTGTGTAACAGGACAAAATCAGTAAGCCCGCAGTACAACCATGAGCAAGAATCATACCAGTGCAATACTTTGTTCCATGACAGAATACAGGTTTGGTCAACTGCACTGACTTCTGATACGGGAATTTGCTCTGTATTGCTTTCTGTACATCAATGTTCAGTACATCTAAAGAAACATGAGAAATCTCAACACAGAGAAGGCTGGTTTTGAAGGGTTCTCTGCCTGCTAAGCATGAACAGCTGATGTTTTGTCGCAAGAGACAGCAAGATATTCTTGAAGGAATTTGTATGACATACAACACGTTTAAAGAAATGGTGCTTTCCTTCTAAACGCATAGTTCACATAGCCACAAGAGGACCAAAAGCTTTCATCTAATACGGATAGTTCCAGAAAAGATGCTTTGGAATCAACTTCTCTGTTGGAAAAACATCCAAAAAGAAGGAGGCGGAGAACCGACGAACTTCAAATAAATATTTATTAATAAAAGGGGACGGCAGCTCCTCACGGAGACTGCCGTCTAAATCAAAACAAAAGGACGGCAGCTCCTCACGGAGACTGCCGTCAAACTGAAAGCAAAAGTAAAAAATGTCCGGGCCCGGTCCTCTCTCTCTGTCCTCTGCCATCGTTCCTCCTCTTATAGTCCAGAGCTCCTTCCGTGGGATTGAAGGCAGGTGCGCGCCACAGGTGCATCTCATCTGTGGCGGGCCTCGTTTCGCTCCCACGGCTCTCGGCCACGCCCCCTCGCCACAATGAGATTTAACATCCACCAGTCCATGTCCTCCTTCACACACTGGCAGAAAAATTACTGATGCCCGGACCCAGTGTTCACCACTCCAGAAAAAATTAACCAGCTTCCTCTGTATTTCACATACTATACATCTGTGCCACAGTGTAGAAGCTACCAGATTATTATCGACCAGAACTCTCTCCCTGTATGACAACTGTGGTAATAGCGGTTCCCATTTAGACAATCGGGCAGATACCTTGTCCAGCATACCCTCCCAATTTTTCACTCGGTATTAATCACTACCTATAAAAACACCTAAAACTTTAATACCACCCTTACCCCTTTTCAAACCCCCTGGTAGCTTTGGATATCCCACCTCATTCTACCAACCCATAATATACCTCTCGCTTTTCTCCAAATTTACTTTGAAGATGCTTTTTCATAAATTTGAATGTTCTTATTTAAACTGCTAATGTCTTCTTGCCGTGATAAACACTGATATCATCTGCATAAGCAGACAAGGCCTGTTTTACAATTTCACCTCCATTTTATATACAACACCATTTAAATCTTTTCTAAGTTTAAACAAAAGAGGTTCAATCATTAGACTATATAGCTGCCCAGACAATGGACAGCCTTGTCTTATTCCTCTTCCAAGAGGTACTTGAGCACTCAAAGCCCCACCAGCCTTAACCATTATAAATACATTTGAATACAACAATTTTATATAAGATAAAAATTGTTCACCAAACCCAAATTTTTTCAAAACATTAAAACGATAACTATGGTCCACCCTGTCAAAGGCTTTTTCTTGATCTAATGATAAAAATCCAAGATCCTTATTTGTGAGATAACTAAAATCAACTAAATCGTAACATAAAAATATTGTCAATAATTGACCTATCTGGGACACAATATGTTTGATCTTTCTCAATCAGGAAATGTAAACAATGCATAATTCTATTTGCCAGAGATTTTGCCAAAATTCTACAGTCCAAACATAATAAAGACACAGGTCTCCAGTTTTTCAATGAACATAAATCCCCTTTTTTTGGTAACAGTGAGAGAACTGCACGTCGACAACTTAAAGTTGTTGTTTTTTTAAAAAACTTAAAAATACTTCATATAAATCCATTCCGATTACATTCCAAAATTGTCTATAAAATTCAACCGGCAGTCCATCTATTCTAGGAGACCAGCCATTAGACAATTGCTGCATTGCCTCAGTAAGTTCTTTAAAAGTGATATCACTGTCCAACTATTATTTTTTTGTTCATTTGGTAATTTTGGCAAGTCCTCGAGTAATTCTTCCGCACTTTTGGGGTCACATGATTCCTTAATATATAGTGTTCTTAATAAATCAACAGTCATCTTTCGTATTTCCACTGGATCAGAAGTGATAGTGCCATTTTTCTGATGTAGATGATGTATTTGTTTCTGTTGAGCACGCTTTTTTTTTCTAAGTTAAAAAAATATGAACTGGGAGCATCCATATCTTTAATGGAACAAAACTTTACTCTTATCATTGCTCCTTTTGCTCATTCATGCATGAAAGATTTAAGTTCTGCTTTCTTCTTTTTCAATAAAACTGTCTGCACATTTCCAGGATTATGCATGTCCTTTCAAGTTGCACCATGTCTTTTTCCAGGCTTTGTATTGTTACCTTAATTTGTAAAGAGAAGTTTAAAGTATAGTTCTGGCAAAAAAAAACTCTTATCCGTGCCTTACCCACTTCCCACCATTGACTAAGGCTTTCAAAAGAAATATTTTTCATCTCCCATATATTCCAGAATAATATAAATCTCTCACAGAACAAAACATCCTGTAATAACTTTGTATTAAAATGCCAATAATATGTACATCTTGTCGTTTGTTTTATATTAAGTTCTAAACCAATCATATGATGATCTGAAAAAGCAGTTGGTGAAATAAAATCCTTTATAACCCTGTTGTTCCATATTTGTCCCACATAAAAACGATCCAGTCTCACACCAAAGACCATATTGTCAGTCACTTTAACCCATGTATATTGTCTTTCAACCTTATTTCTTAATCTCCATATGTCTACTAACCTATTTTTCTTCATTATTCTAGATAAAACTAAACTAGATTGGTCATGAGGTTCTTCGCCATTTCTATCAACAGTAAAATCTGTTGTACAGTTCCAGTCTCCCCCTAAAATAATACAAACACCTTCTTCTATTCCTTTTAAAAACTCATTTAATTTCATAAAAAAAACTCAACCTTTCCGACCCATTATTTGGGTCATAAACATTAATAAATCCAAACAAAAAAATACTTCAATTTCTAGTTTTGTATACAAGATCCTACCTTTCTTAATTTCTTTCACCAATAATATATTAGGTTTTACATTTTTGGAAATTAATATTGCAACTCCTGCACTATTGTTTGATCCATGACTCAAATACAATTTTCCACCCCACCACATATCCCATTCTATTTCGTTATCACTGTCAGAATGTGTTTCCTGTAAAAAGGCAACATTAATCATTTTGATTTTTAAAAATTCTGAAATCACTGCCAGTTTCTTCCTATCTCTACCCCATTAATATGTAAGGAGCCTACCCTCAAATGCTCCATAAATAAATGAAATAGAAGACAGGATAGAAACAGAACCAGAAACCAAAAAAGCATAGACACCCTGTGCAGCTTAATCATTTATTTACTTTTTTAAAGTACAAGGTTTTCCTTTGTGCAGTTTTGTTAAAACCGAAATCTCTTCTGCTTACTCAACTCATCAAGGCTTACCGTTTTCTGAAGCAGCACAACCGATGCAATAAATTTATCCACATCTGGAAAAAATCTTCAACCTCAATCACTTTTCCAAATGTTTCATCTAGAAAATCATTTCAAGAGTTCACACTTAGCTGATGATTGATTATAAGCAAGTTTGGCATGCTGTCCCGGGAGAGAGCCCTGAGCCCAAAAGGTCCTTGAGCCCTGGGCTCCCTCCCGTTTGCAGGGCGAGAGGGGAGCTTTGAGCTCAGGTGGATCTCGAGAGCTCCCCCTTGTAAGAGTTGGTGACAGAAAATAGTTGCTACGGAGAGATATGCTTATGGATAAAGTTTGACTAGTGCTAAATTTAGATTGTTCAATTAACTTGTAGTGCATGTTTTTGGAACGTGGGAGGAAACCGGAGAACCCGGGGAAAACCCACGCAAGCACGGGAAGAACATGCTAACTTCACACAGAAACGACAGCCAGTCTGTTAAAGGACTTGAACCGGTGACGTTCTTGCTGTGAGGCCGCAGTGCTAGTCACTGGGCCACCGTGCCGCCCTATGAAAGGAAAAGAGGAGGAGTAGGGGTGGAAGGGGGGATTCTTCAAACGAAGATGACTGTAGTAAGAAACCCTGGCTCTTTATAGTGGGTTAGAAATCGTCTGATTGGTTGGTCATACATGGTTAATGCATGACCAGCTGTGTTCAATCATAATCACGTGATCCTCTCGAAATTAGTTTATAAATAAACTTCACTTCAAGAGTTCACACTTAGCTGATGATTGATTATAAGCAAGTTTGGCATGCTGTCCCGGGAGAGAGCCCTGAGCCTAAAAGGTCCTTGAGCCCTGGGCTCCCTCCCGTTTGCAGGGCGAGAGGGGAGCTTTGAGCTCAGGTAGATCTCGAGAGCTCCCCAAAATGCTTTTACTCGGGACAGCAGCCGCGTATTTGAAGAACCCCCCAAAAGGCAAAAAAGAAAAATGCAATATCCGGCTGTTGGGTATAGAGATAACCGGCTGCAGGGTATAAGTGCTACGAGGTAGTACTGGGAAAATGTCATTGCTGAGGCAGTGTTGTAGGGGTGAATGAGATTCTGTGGAGCGTCTCTGTTTAGCAGAGGTGTGATGGTAGTAAAGTTAAGTTATACTTCTGTATAGACGTTTGACTACTTGGTAGTGCTGGAAGTGTATCAGAATATGACTGGGTGGAAGTGTATGTGGGCTCGGCTGAGCGTCACTGCTGGGGCTGTGGTGTAGAGGGAAAAGAAGCTTGGCTGAGCGGCTCTGCTGCTGCAGAGGTGCGTAGGAAGATGGCAATGGAAGGGAAAATGCACCTTCACAGAGACGTTTGACTGCTTGGCAGTGCTGGGGGAGTGTATCAGAAATGGATGATTAATTGGATGTGTATATGAGCTCGGCTGAGCGTCACTGCTGGGGCAGTGGTGTAGAGGGGAAAGAGGCTCGGCTGAGCGTCTCTGCTGCTGCAGAGGTGCGTTGGAAGTCAATGGTAATACGCCTCCACAGTGGCGTTTAACTGCTTTGGCAGTGCTGGGAAGTGTATCAGTAATGAATGATTAAGTGGAAGTGTAAATGAGCTCGGCTGAGCGTCACTGCTGTGGCAGTGGTGTAGAGGGGAAGGAAGCTCGGCTGAGCGTCTCTGCTGCTGCAGAGGTGCGTTGGGAGTCAGTAAAAGAAGGGAAGTACGCCTCCACAGAGACGTTTAACTGCTTTAGCAGTGCTGGGGGAGTGTATCAGTAATGAATGGCCAGGTGGAAGTGTATATGGGCTCGGCTGAGCGTCACTGCTGTGGCAGTGGTGTAGCGGGGAAAGAAGCTCGGCTGAGCGTCTCTGCTGCTGCAGAGGTGCGTTGGAAGTCAGTAAAAGAAGGATAATACGCCTCCACAGAGACGTTTAACTGCTTTGGCAGTGCTGGGGGAGTGTATCAGTAATGGATGACTAGGTGGAGGTGTATATGAGCTCGGCTGAGCGTCACTGCTGTGGCAGTGGTGTAGAGGGGAAAAAAGCTCGGCTGAGCGTCTCTGCTGTTGCAGAGGTGCATTGGAGGTCAGTAATAGAAGGGAAATACGCCTCCACAGAGACGTTTAACTGCTTTTGCAGTGCTGGGGAGTGTATCAGTAATGAATGATTAAGTGGAAGTGTATGTGAGCTCGGCTGAGCGTCACTGCTGTGGCAGTGGTGTGGAGGGGGAATGAGGCTCGGCTGAGCGTCTCTGCTGCTGCAGAGGTGTGATGGAAGTCAGTATAGAGAGGAAAGTACGCCTCTGGAAATATATGTAATGGCAGATAGAGGAGTTGTGTGAACTCCCGCCGGAACGTTGGTTCCGATCTCTTGTTCTTGGGATGTGAGCCTGTTAGGCTAACAGAGTTGATGTGATGTAATGAGTGGGGGGGTAGTGTGAAGATTATAATGTACCCGCTAGCCTTTGCGGCTGGATTATGCGGGGATTGAGATGTACAAAATATAAAATAAAAATAAGTAAAAGTGAAAGGGAAAAGAGGAAGAAGGTAGTTAGAAGAGTTTGTGAAGATAGGCAGGAGTTTGTGGAAAACAAATGGATATATGCTTCAAATTTATGAGTGTTGATGTTGGCTACAGAGAGTCAGCTGGGCTTCTCTGAGGTGATATTGGCTTAGACGTATGTATGAATTGAAAGCGTTGGAGGACCAACGACCGAGAGTTTGTATCTGTTGCTGGGAGAGGCCGTTGTGAGCTGCTGTGGTGGCTGCTCCTATCCTGAATGAGTGTGTAGAAAATGGTTCTGGGGGAAAGCCTGAAATGCGGAGAACTTCTTTTAGATGGTTTTGGAACCAGAAACGGGTTACTGGACGGTTAGCGTCGTCAGTAAAAAGTGAGGCGAGGGGGTTTTGAGTTTGTGATCTTTTGTAGTGTAAAAAAGCTGAGAGGGTTTGAAATGGGTGTGTGGGTGAGGGGATGTCAAAAATATATATGGAATGTCCTTTACGTAGTTGATCTGTTTTACTTTGCTTAATAAAGAAAGCCAGAGTTTCTTTATCTAGCAAGGTTAGATCGGATATGGTGGGGTGGGTGGTGTGGTTGAAATGAGATGTTATGGTTAATTCGGAACATCTCAGAAATCCAAAAAAGGCTAATGTGAACATGGCATCGAGGGTGCGGGCTGTATGAGTGGAAATATACCCTTTGCGGAGGGTGTGGATGCATTTAGTGAGGATGTGGAGTGTAATGGGCTGTCTGGTGTCCGGGGGGGATGGGTGGGTTTTTGTATGCCTTTGATGAGGAGGGTGGTTTGTGAATTTGTGATGGAGTCTGAGGGGGACCCATGTATCAGTTTGTGAAAAAACTGGATGCCGCTTAGATAGCTTCTAATGGAACTGGCTTGTATGTTTTTGATACATGTAAATGAGTAATGAATGAGGTGATGGAGAGAAGGGAAAAATCTGGAAAAGGTGTATTAAACAGAGAGTGAAAGTATTTAAAAGCATTCCATGCTGTGAGGTAAGATTGCAGAGTCCTGGGAGCAACTGCCGGGAGGATGAGAGAAATGGATGATTTCCGAAGGTGGTATAGAGGGTGGTTTAAGGCAATATCCTCTCTGAATAGAGAGGAACAGGTGTTGGATGGGGGTCCGCTTCTGGCGCCAATAGCCAAAATTTCTGGAAAGAAAAACGAGACAGAGAGTCAGCAATTTGATTTTTGCAACCTGGAACATGTTCAGCAGAAATTATGAATTGTTTAGTGGCTGCTGTCCAAACGAGGCATCTTAAAAGGGGCATGAGTGACTGTGAGTGCGAGCGCCCTTTATTAATGCATTGTACTGTAGCCTCATTATCGCAGTGGATGAGAATGCTGGATGTGGACCACTCTTCTCCCCACAGGATGGCTGCTGCTACGACGGGATATAATTCGAAAAGTGCGGACGATTGCTCGTTTGGTGGAATTCCTGACATTTGAGGGGGCCAGGATGACGCGAACCAACGGCCCTGTTAAAAACCCCCGAAACCGACTAACGGGGCGGCGTCGGTGAATAAATTAATATCTACTGGCGATGATATGAGATCGCTGTAGAAAAAGGAACAGCCGTTCCATTGCTTAAGGAAAGAAATCCATAAGCTGATTTCTTTGCGACTGGGGTTAGAGAGAAGGATTGTATCCTCTAAGCCGGGGACTGAGGTGGAGAGTTGAAGCAGGTGCGACATAAACGGGCGACCTTGAGGGATAATGCGCATGGCGAAATTTAGGTGACCGAGAATGGAAAGGAGTTCGCGTTTTGTACATGATTGATTTTGCAGAAAGATTTGACAAAAATGTGTAATGCGATTGATTTTTTTTTCTTTTGGGAGAGATGCTTGGAATTTTTCTGAATCTAGGTTGATGCCCAGGAATTCGATGCAAGTGCTGGGACCGGAGGTCTTTTCCTCTGCTAAAGGAATTCCCAGGTCAGCGAAAACTTTTTGGGTGATCACTAAATGTTTGTTTGGGGGTGACGATGAAGGAGAGACTATGAGGAAGTCATCTAGCAGATGTATAAGGTAGGGAATTCCGTGATGATTGGAAAGTATCCAACATACAGCTTCTGAAAGCATGTCAAAAATTTTGGGGCTACTTTTGCAGCCGAAAGTTAAACGGACTGCAAAATAGAATTTAGAGCACCAGCGAATGCCAAAAAGGTGCCAGAAATCTGGGTGAATTGGCATGATTTTAAAAGCTGATGTGATATCGACTTTGGCTAGCCAAGCATAGCGGCCGACGGATTTGATAAGGGATATGGCTTGGTCTATGTCGTGGTAATTTAGCGAATATTCATCTAGCGGGATAGTGCTATTGATGCTTGGAAAAAAGGAATTATGAGGCGCGGACAGGTCAATTATTAGGCGTTTTTTACCCGAAAATTTTCGAGCCGCAATGCCTATTGGACTAATGCGGTATGTATTGAATGGCGGGGCTGCAAAGGGCCCGATCATAAAGTCGTTATCAGTTTCTTTTTTAATTAGCTGATCGACTGTTTCGGGTTCGTCGTTTGCAGATTGTAGATTAGGACAGCATAGGTTGTATGTGGGAGAGGCTGAAACACCTGGATGGAATCCGTGAGTTAGACCTGAAATTAGAAAATCAGAGAAGTTAGTATCAGGGTGATCATTTAGCTCAGAGGTGAGATGAGGAATATTCACTGGAGTCGATAGGTAGTTTTTGTGTTTTTTATTATTTGATCTAAAGATCTGACAAATTATTTTTTGCGTGTGCCCCACCGCAAAAAGAACAAACATGCAGGTATTTACAAGGGTTTTTGTGGCATCTGCCAATGTTAAAATT
>CAIGQZ010001455.1:1459044-1486010 GCA_903798205.1 Danio tinwini | reverse complement strand
GAAGGGGTACAAAAATAGAATTGGGATTGGGCCTTAGGCTCTGTTCGCACCTGGTATTAGGATTTGTCAAGACAAGTGGACAAAAGAGACACATTACCATTTACTTCTGGCTTTTTAATGTGTCTCTTTTGTCCACTCCCAACCACTTGTCTGATGATGAGGAAAAAACATACACACATTTTATGGAACAACTGGGTTTATATTTCACTGAAGTAAAGAAGAATTTGAGAACAAGTTAAAGTATAACTGTTTAAAGGTCTAACAGGGTCAATTGGTTTAGTCAGGTTGTTTAAAATTGTTGTTTTCATTGATTAAATGCTTGCTTACCCATGTATAGATGTTAAGAACAACCAAATGAAATAATTTATTAAAATGTGAGGGATACTAAGCATGTATGATCTATAGAGAAAAGAAAATGTTCACTTTAAGCATTGATCCTAATGAATCTGTTTCTGTACTACACACAACCTTGCCTCTGAAAACAGCAATTTTGAGCTTTTAGACAATGAACAATTGGAAATACAGCCTAGACATCTAGATTGTGTTATAATAAATTTGCAAATCATTTGTTGTGAAATTTGAATGACCTCCATTCAGTATATGCATTAAATAAAGCTAGAAAGAGAATTAAAAATATATAATTTTATATAAAATAAAATATTTCGGGGCGGTGCTTCCGGCAGTGAATGGAGTAAACGTGTTTTCAATAGCTCTCCGCTAATCTCAATAATTTCATATTAATAAATACGTTGCAGTCTTTAACAGTACTAAAAAACTCGTTCGGGAATAATAAAACATTCCAGCAAAGCAAAAGAAAGCTAAAAAGTGGTATATTAAAGAAAACACGGCTAATACTTCCGAATCGCCGACAGGTGCTAGTCACTCTAGCAACAAGGCTAATTTTACAGACCCCACAAATACAGACATCATGGAAGCAATTGCTAATCTGAAAAGCTCCTTCGACCGAAAATTTAATGTTCTTTTATCTACATTATCTGAGGTGAATGTATCACTTGCCAATATCTCTGCCAGGGTGGCTGAAACAGAGAAGGCGGCTAAAATTCACAAAACCCGCATTGAATCGCTGGAGAAACGATGCGCGCACCTGGAGACCGAGTGTGAAAAACTTCAAGAAAAGACATGCGATTTAGAATCACGCTCTCTATGGCAAAATAGGAAAGTGTTGAGAAGGGGAAACCTAAAGAGTTTGTGACCAAACTTTTGGAGCAGATACTGAATGAAGGGAACATTGAAAGGCCAGTGTAAATTGACAGGGCACACTGATCACCACAACCATCACGAGATGAGAGACCTCGGACATTTATTGTTCAAGTTCATCATTACCAAGTGAAAGAAAGCATTCGAAGTTTGGCATGATCGAAACCCCTGCAATATGTTGGCACAACGATACATATCTTTCTTGATCTTGCAGCTGACGTAATGAAACAAAGACAAAAGTTTGACCGCATATGGAAAAAATGCAGGGAGCATGAGGTGAGATGTGGATTTCGTTTTCCCTCAAAGTTTATTGTGACGGTCAAAAGTAATGAAACAAAGGCTTTTGATCTACCCGAGATGGCCGAATCATATCTATGTCAAACAGTGGACAACTGGTAAAGCAATTGAACTGAACTGTTGAAATGGCAAATAGATTCATAATGAACAAACTCAACTACAAACATATTTGACAAAAAAAGACAGCAAATTATCATTTCAGTAATATTTTGAGATATGCGGTGACTATCTGAATGGAAGAATGCCAAAGAGCATCGAGGGTGAGTTGACAGATGCTGTTAACTTTAAAGGGGAGGGTATCCATAGTGGTTGCATGGGACACAACAACTGGGGGGAGGGTGGGTGGCGTTGGGATTTTGTTCTAATTCTTAAGGTTCATTATGTTCGTGTTCACGGGAATGCCATTTCTTTCATTTGGAAGGTTCAATTTCAAAAAAGAGTGTATTATATATAAATGACAGATATTTGGTACTAACAGGGGAAATAATTTCCTTATCCATCACTTTAGTCAATTTTTGTGGGCCTAACTTTGATGATCCTTCATTTTTTGAGAAAATATTTAAAATAATACTGGATTTTATGAATAAACAAGTCATTATGGCAGGTGACTATAATTGTGTTAAATGCAAGGTTAGATACACAACCCTGTCGAACTATAACAAGCAAATCATCCCTTTTATTAAATAATTATATGCAAAGGTTAAATTTGGTGTACAGCTGGAGAGCTATTCATCCCTAAGGTCAAGATTTTTCATTATACTCTAAAGTTCGCAAAACTTATTCAAGAATTGATCTTTTCCTAATAGATTTAAGACTGTTACAATATGTTACTTCAACAAAATATCACACTAGACTCATATCTGATCATGCCCCAGTTTCTCTCAACTTAAAAATAAATCGGTCTAGAAGTAGTATTTGGAAATTTAATAATATGTTATTAAAAGATGTCAAATTTTGTGAATATCTATCTGACAAATTTATATCATTCCTAGAAAATAATGACAAAGGAGATGTATCAGATTAGATCCTTTGGGAAACAATGAAAGCAGTAATAAGAGGAGACATCATGTCATATTAAGCAGCTAAAAATAAACAGAATAAGGCAAAATTGATTGAAATTGAAACACAAGTGATGACGCAGTGGTGCAGTTGGTAGTGCTCTCGCCTCACAGCAAGAAGGTCGCTGGTTCAAGCCTCAGCTGGGTCAGTTGACGTTTCTGTATGAAGTTTGCATGTTCTCCCTGCGTTCGCATGGGTTTCCTCCAGGTGCTCCGGTTTCCTCCACAGTCCAAAGACATGTGGTACAGGTGAATTGGGTAGGCTAAATTGTTTGTAGTGAATGAGTGTGTGGATGATTCCCAGAGATGAGTTCTGGCTGGAAGGGCATCCGCTATAAGTTGGTGGTTCATTCCGCTGCAGCGACCCCAGATTAATAAAGGGACACAAGTAACAAAATTAGAGATGAAAAAATCCTGCGTCTCCCCTTAAAAAAAATCCTGCGTCTTCCTGCGAAGTGAGCATAATTCTATACTTTCAAAAAGAGTTTCAAAACAACTCACACATGTCAAACAAAAATATGTTTTTTTTTTTATTGGTGATAAACCTCAGAAATTACTCGCACGACAGTTGAAACATTCTCAAGCAGCACGTGCAAAATATAAAATAAAATCAGATAATGAGGAGGCTCTAGTTGATCCTAAAGGAATAAATAATTGCCTTTTTGACTTTTATAAAAAAAGTATATAAGTCAAAAAAGGACATAAATCAAGTGTCAATAGATTATTTTTTCACAAATATAGATTGCCAACTCTTAATTCTGAAGCAAAACAGTGTTTGGACGAAGAGATTACACTAGAGGAAGTGAACAAAACAATATCACAGCTACCTAATAATAAATTCGCTGGTCCAGACGGCTTTAGTGCAGAATTTTATTTTAAAAAAATCATCTTGCACCATTGATGCAAGGTCTAATTAAAAATTCAAAATAACAGGGCAAATTTCCATCTACAATGTATCAAGCAAATATTGTTTTAATTCCAAAACCTGGACGGGATAAGCTACAGCTGTCTTCATATCGACTGATTTCTCTCTTTCCAAATGAATCAAAAATTATAAGCAACACTTTAGCAAGCAGACTAAAATATATATGTTCAATTGTACATCAAGACCAGATTGGTTTTATACCAGGTAGACACATATAATTTAATTTGAGACGGCTATTCAATATAATTTATAGTAAAAACAACACTAAAGCATGTGTAATTTCACTTGACACTCCACAAGGTTTTGATCAGTTGGAATGGGAATATATGTTTGCGACCCTAGCAAAGTTTGGTTTTGGTCCAGAATTTATTAAATGGATTAAAACAATATATGCAAATCCAGTAGCCTTTGTTATTACAGATCAAGACATCTTTAATATGTTTCAACTAAGCTGTGGTACACGACAGGGATGTCCCTTGTCTCCATTCTTATTTGCAATATCATTGGAACCACTGACAGCTAGTATTGGGCAACATCTCAGTATAACACCAATAATGACTGAAGGCAGACATCAACATCTCTCATTGTATGAGAGGCAGGCCGTATCCTGAGCAGCTGCTGTGGTAGTCATGGTGGAGTGAGAGCATGAGATTGATTCTTATGACGCTCCAAGGACAGACAAGTCTTCGCTGAGGTCCAGCTTCCGGCGCCTAGACTGCAGCTCTGCACAAGATGTTTGGCCATAGGAGAAATGGTCGTGCCCAACTGAACCTGGTTTCTCTCAAGGTTTTTAAAATTCTTCACTTTCGCCAATTGGTGAAATTTTTTCCTCGACCGCTGTCGCCACTGGCTTGCATGGTTCGGGATCTGTAGAGCTGCGCATCAATGGAATTGCTCCTCAGTGTTTGGACTTTCAGTAGTGATTATTAAATAACACTTTTATATTTGTCAATTTTTAAAGTGCTTTTAAAATATCAACTGTACACACTGCCTGTGGAATGTATACATAAGTAGTACATACATAAGTACATACATGTATATACATATATTCATATAAATACATAAATACTGTTTTTAATAGAATTATGAAATGGTTTTCTGTGTGCCAGGAACATACAGGATGTGTTGCATGTCCATGCTTAATCTATTCCAAAAAAAACTTGGATCTACTGTAAGATTTTTCCATAAATAAATAAATAACTGGCATGGCCTTTGGGTTGCCTGGATCAATAGTTTAATTTCCTTTTTTATGGGGTTGAAAAAAGAGCCATAGCATGTCTTCAGAACACAGTTTAAGTGCGGAAATGTGGCATACATGACAATCATTACAAAGTAAAAAAACAAACAAACAAACATGTCTTTGCATTTTTCTCCTCTTTTAGTGTTGGCAAATGTAATAAATGCAAAAGCATTGGCATTCTAAAGTCTGACAGACAAATTGTTTGTTTGTTTGTTTGCTGTCCAGTATTGCTGCAGCCATCTGCTGTCAGCATATGCTTAGAATAATTACATCCTAACTTATTGTAAAGCAAGTTATCAGACTTTTTACTCTCTACTAGATTTGTTAAGCTGTAGCTTTGTGTTTGATGTCACAAAGTAGTTGTTAAACAGCATTATGTACTCGTGATTTTACTAAAAGTCAAATCAACACTCAATAAATATGTCAGTTCAGGCACAACATACAGACACTATTTACCTTCATATGTAAATACGTCTACATTTGTACGTCTACAAATTGAGGCAACAGGGTTACCCACTGCACCACAGATTCAGTTATTATTATTATTATTATTGTTGTTTATTGTTGTTTTTCACTATATATTTTATAATTTTTGACAGTAAATATTGTTCCATCATCAGTTGTTGACAGAGGCCTCCAAAGGGGGGATTGGTCATAAAATTCTTAGAAGAGCAAACTTTGGAAATTCGCGAAGACTGCAATATAAATCTTGAAATTAAATCACACTGTCAGTCAATCGATTTCTTTTGTATTTTGCTCATAATTTTATATGGTATTTATTTTATATATAAAAGTCCCTCCAAGGTCATGTTTTGGTATTGCTATACTGTTGGGGATCATTTGGTCCCCACAATGTGAAGAATGCAAGGTGCACACATACACACACACACACTTACACTCACACATAGTTTCCAGCCCTGCTTCCTATTTAGACGGCTACAGTCTAGCTTTAAACAAAATGCTGGCATCCCACACAGCTTTGCTAGCTTTATTCAATTCACTTGTCTTTTTGTTCTTCTTTATTTATCTTTTTCTCTCTCCCTCACTTATTGGCTGAAGTCTTATCATACAGGCCCAGCTGCTGTTTGGAAATGTTTGAGAAAACCCAAGGAAGGCTGTATCACCACTTTGGGACTCCAGGGAGTGTCTCTCATGTTATTTTGAAGCAGCACTTATTTTACAAACTGAGAAGTCCCTTTTTCCATTAAGTTTTTGCTCCATTCTTTTTTAATATATTTTTTTTCAATTCCAGCAACATTAGTATGCAACCAAAACCACCTCATCTTATTTGGAATTTTTCCTCCTTGTAGCGTGAGCACATGCTATAAGCTTAGTAATTCAGTAGCAGCTGGTGTTGATATTTAAAGTTGCCTTAAGCAATTATGTCCCATGTTGAGTGAGAAACAGCTGAAATGCTAGTATGAATGCTGGTTAAAGGACACTGCCGCAATAACTAGGGGAAAAGAGAGCTTTCTTGATTGCCCCAAAGAGCATAATGACATGCTGCAATGACCAATCTATCTCCCTTACAAATCCTATTGTCCTTGGCACTCTTATCACTGTCATCATCTCTTTGCAACTGTTCAGAAAACTAAGCACTCACAATACTGCATTATACTGTATACTGTTTATGAACACCAGTATTAACTTCCTTTCTTATGCTGTCATGCAATACAGATTTTATGATCTCCAAACTACAAGTATCATAGGTAACAGAATATTCTCTAATTTACTTTGAAAAGCAAACATTTTTTTTGTTCATTATCACCTCTGACCAAAGAATCACAAGTAAATTAAGATTGCTACACAACAGCCAAGGATTGTATAAGTGTCCGTATGAATCACTCTCTGCTTTCAGATAGAATATAAATGTCTATCTCCAAAACATCTTAAAAAAGTGGAATGAAGCAATGGATCTTGTTTTTGGTTGGTACAAAACCAATCTATCTATGCCATCAGCAACAGATTCTGCAACCCAATTCCCACATTCACAATCACTAGCATTTTAACCATGTTCACCCTAATTAAGAGCTTTATAAAACCATCACACTCACCTCAGCTTTTTTTTTAGGTCTCATTGAGCAAAATCTTACTATTGCACTACTTATCTTGTTGGACCTGTTTCTGCTCATCAATTTCCATATGCATTTCCTAAAGTTATCTCTCTTATTGTTTGAGTAATTTTAGTGTTTTTTTTGCTTGATTCTGCTTTTCCTAATACATCATCTGTTTGCAGAAAAGGTGCATCCTCGGCTGATTTAAAGCATTTTTTTATGAGCAATGAGCATCATTCAGAACACCAGCAATATATTGAAATAAAACACCATTTATGCCATAGTTCATAAGAAGTATCTTGTTAAAACTGGTTGAATTCATGTTTCTACTAGCTAATTAGGTTAAATGATAAGCCACAATTAAGCTATGGCTTAACATTCACATTGTTGTGTCTGTGTAGTAAACTCTCTAAAGACTCTAACCTAGTTTCAATACACAAAACTCATTCATTACGTCATGAATGACTTAATGCAGCAGGTTAATTCAATCAATAAATATTTTAGACCAAACTAATAGTAGTTTATTTTTTATAAATTTAATATTACTGAATAAAAAGTACATTTTAAGATTATGTGACAGAACCTTATTTTTTTTTTTAGTTTTCTAGTGATATTTTTCAACCAATCATTGCTTTCTCTTTCCCATAGCAGGATCAGTTAGTCCAAAGTTTTAAATGCATTTTTTTTATAATGGCGAAATACTGTGTGAGTTGTTTGGAGCAACTCAGGGGTTCTTGGGTAATACATAATCAATGTGCATTGTTGAACAGGTGAATAGTTCTCCATGACCTTAAAGGTTGGTGGTAGATTAGTCATTGTTCATGTATAACCAAAGAGCTGCTATGATTGCTTTTCAAAGGATCAGCACATTTTATGTCATTTAAAAAAGCAATTTAAGCCTACTTTTTCCATCACTAATTACAATTATATTGCAAGAAACTCTAAAATGCAAAAGTTGAAAACTAAGAACACAAACTAAGTCTAATACAAATGTTTCTTATGGTTGGTACTTACCTGAAGCTTTTGACTTAATTTGTAGTTTTGCTTAATTCCCTTTTGCCAATCACTACTATGTATTCTGTGAAACAAAATTATAAGAATAATTGCATGTATGCTTGTTTTAGTCTGCTAGCTCAAGGTTAGGTTAGATGTAGATTACTTTGAATGCTTTAATGAACTGTAAACTGGAGTCTTGTGCTGACTGGATTATTATTATTATTATAGAATTATTGTTTTTGGAATATGTGAATTGTTAACTCAGATTTTTTATGTTAAATTAAATTAATGATGATTTGCTAACTATTTTTTAACAAGTTAACAAGAATTATCTGCTTGTTTATACATATGACAGCACTAGCATGTCTCACTGACTCAGTAAATGTTTCAGTTAATTTCTCATTTACTTTTAAAAATATATATTTATAATGAAATTACATACAATTCAGTTTTAGACATGTGGTTTGAGGTAAGCATCTTATATAATAATCCCATTATTTAATGCATGTATTCATAAATAAATTTTACTTTTATTTTAAAAATTACTTTGGTAGAGTAAAATATTTTAACACAATCATATAAAAATAATCTGATGTCAAACCTGTTAACCAACAGAATAATAATAATGAACAATGATGCTTGCGGTTAAAAGTAGTCAAAAAAAAAAAAAAAAAACTGGAGGTGGCAACTTTGACAGGTAAAGAGGCTGGAACAGTGTTGTTATTGCCAGAATATTGCATAGCTGTCACAGCCAATCAGATTGAGAACTAGAACAAACTGTTGTGTAAATACATATATTTGCACAGTGAGCAGCTGTTGATAGTCATACAACAGGTAGTCATAACAAACTCCCTATATAAGAAAAACTAAATATAATTGCCATTGTTACAGGCAAATTTTGTATACCAAATAGTAAAAAAAAACATAGCATTAAGCTAAAAAATGTGTTTGATGTGCTTGACAATTAGTTGATCATCTAAAAAGATCCCAAACAAGATTTTTTATTTATTTTTGGTGCACTTGTGTTATTTGGTGAAGTTTCCCTTTTAGCGTCTCACAGTCAACAGATGGAGTTTAACCTTTTCCCTGAGACCTCTGAGAATACTCTTCAATTAGTGGGCTTGTTACAGGAGCCGCTAACCTTTTCATAAATTCACTCTGCACATTCTAGATTGGCGCATGTGTTCACTGGGACTAACAGTAAAGCTGCAGGGACTAATAGAGAAATGTCTAAGAGTAAATGAGAATATCAATGTGTATGAATGTATCATGCTCATACAGACTACACAAACAAGGGCATAACACTCAAGTTCAAAGTGTTCCAAATGTAGAGCAATTTTAGTTCAATAATTTTGCAATTTGTAATCAAGAATATGACCTACTGCTCTTTTTAGCACAAAACTGTAACCAGCGATTGTATGTTTATGTATGTATATATGAATCTATGCATTTATAATTATGTGATGATGTACAATAATAAAGTCAAAACCAGTGACCAAGATTATGATATGGAATGGAACTCTGTACTTTAAAGAAAACCCCACACCTCTCACTAGCTATGTTGCCATCCACCTATTCTTATGCGCATGTTGGACATTAAAAAATACAGAGACCTCAACAAAAAAAAAAAAAAAAAAAAAAAAAAAAAAAACCAGCCTAAAAAAAGAAAACAAGAAAAGCAACAACCTAAAAAGTTCTGATCTGCCACAGATCTGCCATTTCAAAAGGTCCAGCCAATGGAGTGCAATTACCTCTGTCATGGCCTTGATCCAGTGCACACCATTCACCGTGGTTTTGAATAGTCAATCTGACAGAGGTGGGACATACCTGCCCGTTTTGCTAATGATGCCATTTAGCACTCTAAAATTCTCCTGCTTAATCCTTGATCCAAGTAGACAAAAGAAGTAGACCCTAGCATAAGGAAAGTCAGTTCTGCAACAATCAACAACCTGCCAATCCACCTCTTCAGCAGCGTAGGGTCCCCATCTCGGCAGTTTTTTAAGATGAAGGATAAAAACCCCCATTTTACCACCAGGGATGTGTTTTTGTCCTCAGAAAATGGAGGGCTTGCTCTAACTTTGCACCACGGTAGCTAAAGTTAGCTAAGCGGGGTCCATCCAGCGGAAGCTCTCCCAATGGGGATATTTTCAGGATGGACTTTTCTTTTGGGGAATCTTCCTAAGAGAAGTTTTAGGGGAAGCCAGGTGACTCTTCACTAGGGGGGTCTGGTCACCCCCACATCCTCTTGCTTCTTCCTCTGAACCTCCAATACTTTTAGGTTCCTGCCCCTGGGGGAGATAAAAAAATGTCTATTTGTGAGGGTGATATTGGGGGATCTGCCAGGATCTCTACCTCTGGCTCTTGTGACTAAGCCATTTCCCCATTTGGCTCTACCTCACCCAAACCTTCCTTGGTTTCTAAACTTTGACATGTTTTCATGGCTCTTTCCCTAGCTCTCTAACATGAGGCTGTACATTAGGGTTTGCCCCAATATGGGCCTGTTACCCCCTACTCATGTGCCCCCAGAAGACTTGCCACCTCCTCTGTGACCACCCGAATTGTTGATCCCCTGATGATTTTTAAGTTCTGTATCACCCATCTAAATGCAGTCTGCAAGCCTCCCAGCCCTAGTCTTTGACAATCTCCAAATCTCACTGACTTTTCCAAGTAATCCTCATAGTGGTCATTTAGAATTTGCAGAGCAGTCTGCAGCCAGTTCCTGGCATTTGCTCAGTTGGCTTTTCCTTAGAGTGGTTGCATGATGATACATCTTTACACATGAAGAACACATGAAGTAGCCAAATTAGGGCACTGAATTCTTTATCCTTTAATGGCATTTTTCAGTTTTGTTTTCTGCTTTCTTTATTTACTTCAAACAGCTCCCATGGTCATCAAGCCACAACTTTTTTTTGTTTTGTTTTTCTCAGTCGCTTTGGTGCATTTTTCACAACACTATTTACATTTGCACAACAGTTAATGCATTTCTCAAAACAATTAGTCATTTGTGCACATCATAGTAGCAGTTTCTCATTCCTTCCAGCTAATTGCAAATGCTTTTGGACATGCATCAATTGCTTTCATACAACTCTCTGTTGTTTATAACATTATCATTTGCTTATGTCATGTCAGTCAAAATTAACTAAACTTGTGGATGCTGAATAGTCATTCCATATAAAACTAATAGTCCTCATTTCATTACTTGAGTCATTACATACAAAAATGTTGAACTAGTTGTCAATCTGTCAAGCACATTTTATTAAAAAACTTTAAATCTTTTTTTTCTCTAAAATTGTCTTCTAAATTGAACAATTCATGAATGATTTACAGACCTGTGTATGTTTTAGGTTCAGTTCCAATATGTACTGCAATATTGTTTACAGTTGTGCACAGCTCTACCCAAAGGGAGTTTATGTTTGTTGTAAATAAGGGTGTATTTATTCTTTTGCACAATGCTGTGAATAAATTAGAATTGTAAAGAGCAAATGCAGTAAAAATGTGAAACACATGTTCAGTGTCTTGTACTCAGAAACCTCACTAAATGCAGTGTTGTCTAACTTTACTGTAGTTTTCAAATGGCTGTGCAAATAGTATATAGTGCTGTCTTGAGCATTTTCAGGACGTGTCACCAAAATCTAACTTTTGTGCATTGGAAAAAAGTAAAGTGTCATAATGAAAACATGACAAAGCCATTTGACTATCTTGTTCATAAACAATGGTGGGGAATGAGCTCTCCATTTTGAGCAATTGACACGCTTTTGCAGGTTATCTACTAGGTTTTGCAGTTTGCACTAATTGTTTTGAGAAATGCATTAACTGTTGTGCAAATGTAAATAAGGTTGTGAGAAATGCACCAAAGCGACTGAGAAAAACTGTAAATACATTACTTTTCTAAAAAACAAAAAAACAGGGATCTTGAGACTAAAAAAAACTGTGGAGTCATGTCCATAAGTGGAGCCATGGGCCTTCCTTCACATTTTCTTATTTTTTATACACGTGTAAAAAAAACAGAAACCCCAACAAAAAACTCAACCTACGTTAGGATCCACTCAAAACCAAAATAGAAAAAAAAGAAATAAACCAAATAGCCTGGTTTGTTCTAACAGGTCCCTACTTCTGGCTTTTCAAAAAAATCCAACCAATGGAGTACCATAACCTCTGCCAGTCCACACCAGTCAGGCTCAATTGAATAATCCTTCCCATCACATTGAAGAGAGTAATCCCTTTTGCTCATCTAAGAAAACTATTTCTTTTTACCATCCATTGGCCAGTTTTTATGAGGTGAGCCAGAGAGTGTGGAGCTGTAAACTGTAAACAGAGATTAATCATGGTGTTTCCCCTGTCAGTGTTTTAAGTATCTTTCCCCATTGCCACACAAAGTGTAGTCACTTTGGCTCATCTGAGAAGATGTTCTTCCTTTCATGATCCACGGGCTCCATTTCATGAAGCCAGACAAACCATCATGGTATCTCCCTAGTCACAAACAAATCTTCCTGCTGGGCTTCACGCTAACTTCTACCCTCTTTTCTTGGTGGTGGTGGGCAGTGTATTAATCGGGGTATGAGGATGTTGAAAATGATGCGGAGGATAAAGACGATATTACTGATGATGATTGCTGATTGGTGATGGTAAAGATGATGATTATGATTAAAAATTTTAAGTTAAAGATGATGATGATGAAGTTGACTGATAATGAAGCAGGGTATGAGGATTATGATGCGGAAGATAAAGACAATGTTGACAATGATAAAAAAGTTGATGTTGATGTGATAATAATGATGAAGATGATGGAGGAAACAATGGTGATGGATGTGATGACAGTGAAAATAATATTGATACTAAAGATACTGGTGATTATACTGATGAAGGGAATGATCCTGAATAGGATAATCATGATGAAATTTAAGAACATTAAAATCGATCTCATGTCCCAGTGCTTGCTTCCTGATTCTGCAGTGAGTGAAGACCTGGTTGTTAGCGATTACACAGTAAATTACTTATTTTCCTAGCTCCACTTTGACTACTTGGAGCAACAAACCAAAGGGTGATAGGCCTGTTTGGACCATGCACCCCCAGCCTGTCTGGGCTTCACTTTCCTCAGACTGGCCCCTGCGTTCCTCCCCACAAAACAAATGAGAAGAGATGCAGAGGTGGGCAGAATATAAAGAAAAAAACACTAAAGAAAAAGTAAAGGACGAAGACAAGGGCCTCTATTTTGTGCAGAGCACAAAAGCATTAAGCCTTTGTCCGAATCCACTTTTGTTATTTTAAAGATGGAAAAACATGCTCTGCACCGTGGTGCATGCTCTAACAGGGTTGTGCTTATTCTCTTATTGAGTTATGAGTGTGTTTTGAGAATAAACCAATCAGAGTCTTATCTCCCATTCCCTTTAAGCGTTGTCGCGCTATGGCACATTTAATAAAGAATGAGCCTCCTCCAATCGGCCTTAACTTTCACTTTCTCCCTTCCATGGATAAAGAGAGAGTGTTGTATGCACAGACATCCATTAGCCAACATAGTTAATTTAATTTGTTAAGTGAAAAGATTTTTTTCAAACCTATTTCTAAATTCAGTTCTAATTTCCAGCAAATGAATACATGAACAACAATAACGAAGTGTGGTCAATCCAGATATATCCAAACACACGTCCTATGCCCCATATGGTCTAAAACCTGACAAGTGGACAAATCTAAGCTTGTTTTTAATAAAAACAAATATGTGTATTGCTGTACATCCTGTATGTATTACGCAATGTCTAAGCAAGGCGTACAACTATTGCGCTCTCTCAACTTATTCTTTATTACTTTAGACCAGTCTATTTTAGATTTTCAAAATAGCTACATGCCAGCAATGCGCCTTAACACACCTCCTTTTTAGACCAGAACGCCTATGGGCACTCATATGAGCGCAAATTCATTTGCTAATTAAACAGCGTGGAGCAAAACGTCAAAATGACACTTGCGTTGAGCTAAAACTAGCAAATAACATTTGTGTCATGCCTTGTGTTGCATTGCACCAGTTGTATAATAGGGCCCAAGAAGTGTGACCTAGAGCTTCTGCTGATGAGCCCATCTGTGAGAATCTTATTGCTTTGGAAGATAGGTCAGATCTTAGGGCTCTAGCTAAGTTAGATTTTTGAAAAGAAAATAACAACTCCCCTCCACTTCTGCATCCACTTCTGCCGGTTTGAAATAGGGTGACAGAGGAAAGGCATTGGCCCATGCTTGTAAACTCTTCTCATCTGGAACTTGATCCAGCTTAATGTCTAGGATGCCTAGCCTATTTCTGGAGGGTCATGGGCTGTCAAAACTTCTCTGGATATGCGATTCCAAAAAAAAAAAAAAAAACAAAAAAAATTCCAAGCACTTACGATAGGCCTAGACTGCAAGTGTCCCCCTGCCATTTGGGTGTTAGGGCTGTGGCAGATCAGGCCATGTACTTCTGATAGGGCTGCAATCAAGTTTTGTCTTCTTCACTGCTCAATCATTAATTTATTAAATGAATGAATGAATGAATGAATGAATGAAAGAATGAATGAATAAATAAACAAACACTAATATAACACATCCTAGATTTGAATGAATGAAATGTTCTTATTAAACACTTTGTAACTGGATTCAGGTCTAGGAAATGGGTGGGCCAGTCCATAGCATCAATGCCTTCTTGCAGAAACTGCTGACACACTTCAGCCACATGAGGGCTAGCATTGATTGGCATTAGGTGGAACACAGAGCAAAACACATCAGCATATGGTCTCACAGGGGTTTTGAGGATTTCATCATGGTACCCAATGGCAGTCAGGTTACCTTTAACAAACACATGAAGGGGCCCTCTAAAGAAATGTCACCCCACACGATTACTGACCCACTGCCAAACCGATCATGCTGGAGGAACATTCTCCATGGCGTCCCCAGACTCTGTCACATCTGTCACATGTTCTCAGTGTGAACCTGCTATCATCTGTGAAGAACACAGGGCACCAGTGGTGAATTTGCCAATCTTGGTGTTCTCTGGCAAATGCTAAACATTCTGCACATTGTTGGGTTGTAAGCACAACCCCCACCTCTGGACCTAGGGCCCTCATACCACCCACATGAAGTCTGTTTCTGACCATTTGAACAGACATATGCAACCCTTTTCAGATGTTGTGAATTCCATATTTCTACCAAATTTACACTTTGTGCTCTGATTCGTCAAAGTTTGGTTCAGTGTTAAGTCTATGTGTAAATACAATTTATACCCCCTTGTGAGGTATGTTTTCACTCAGGCTGCAACCCTTTTCAGGTGTTGTGAATCACATATGTCTATATAATTAACACTTGGCACTCTGAATAGTCAAAGTTTGTTCAATGTTAAGTGTATGGGATTTTAGGCTAGGGTTTAGGGTTGCATACAACTAATACCCCCCTGTGGGGTATGTTCTCTCTCAGACTGCAACCCATTTCAGATGTTGTGAATGCTATATTTTGATAAAAAAAATCACACTTGCCACTCTGATCCTTCAAAGGTTGGTTTCATGTTGAATCTAAGAGTTGTTTGGGTTCAGGTTGGGGTTTAGGGTTAAATACAACTTATTCTGTATTGCAGGCTATGCTATTTCTCAGGCTGCAACCTTTTTTAGATGTAGTGAATACAACTCCAGCTGGAGAGAGCAAACATAGTTCAAACTCCAGCAGGAGTGCCACCCTGAGTTTGTGTTCATTTAGCAAATGACTACCCAGGAATCCAAGCAGGAGTCTGTGTCACCCTTTGCTTTCTCAGGAGCCCTCTTCTCTTCTTTCCTTTCCCAACCACTATATCCATTAGCCAGATATAGTAGTTCTTTTCTAGTCTTTGAGGGATGTTCTTTGAATACACAGCTCTTTTCCTCTAGGGCTACCCCTTATAATCAAGGAAGAGGCTGAACAAATTCAAGGAGCTCTCAAGAGCCTACCTGATCTCGTACCCCCTTACAAGCTCATTGACCAGGTAGGAGCTCAATTATCTCTGACCTCAGGGTTCTCTTCCAGGAAAGCATGCCAAACCTACTAACATTATCAAGCAATATCTAAGTGTGAACTTTTGAAAATTGATTGCTCAGACAATGAAGTTTTCTGCACTGCAAAAACGGACAGATCTAAATGCATATTGATGTTGAAACCACATATTACGTTTTAAACCTCCAAAACTAAAAAAAAAAACATAAAAAAAACATGCACGTTGTTGGCTATATAACAGAAATTTATTGAAATCATTCTGTTTTGAATGTCTTATTTGTATTACACAAAATAGATAATTTAGTCCATAATGAAAGTAACAATAGAACCTGCCTTGTGTACTTGTAATGATTGATTTTACAACCTGCATATAAAATAGTTTGAATGGCACCTATGACACTCACCAGTCACTTTATTAGGTACACCTGTCCAACTGCTCGTTGACATACATTTCTAATCAGCCAATCACTTGGTACCAACTTAATGCATTTAGACATGGGCAAGGCGATCTGCTGCAATTACTGGGCATCAGAATGGGGAAGAACAGTGATTAAAGTGAGTTTGAATTGAAGGCACAAATGCCTTGTTGATGCCAAAGGTCAGAGAAAACTGGCCAGACTGGTTCAAGCTGATAGAAAGGCAACAGTAACTCAAATAACCAAGGTTACAACCAAGGTATGCAGAAGAGCCTTTGAACCTTGAGGCGGATGTGCTACAGCAGCAGAAGACCACACCGGGTGCCATTCCTGTCTGCTAAAAACCAGAAGATTGGAAAAACTTTTCCTGGTCTGATGTGTCTCGATTTCTGTTGCAACATTTGGATGGTTGGGTAAGATTTTGTCATAAACAACATGAAAGCATGGATCCATCCTGTCTTGTATCAATGGTTCAGGCTGGTGGTGTAATGATGTGAGGGATATTTTCTTGGCACACTTTGGGCCAATTAATATCAATTGAGCATCGTGTCAATGGCACAACCTACCTGAGAATAGTTGCTGACCATATCAGTCCCTTTATGATCACAGTATTCCCATCTTCTGATGGCTGCTTCCAGCAGGATAATGAGCCATGTCATAAAGCGTGAAACTTTCTTGAAGCTGAAAGCAAATTTCTTGAACATGACAATGAGTACTCAAATGGCCTCCACAGTCACCAGATCTCAATCCAATAAAGCACCTTTGGGATGTGGTGGAACTTGATGTGCAGCAAACAAAGCAGCAACTGCTTGATGCTATTGTGTCAATATCTACCAAAAAGAGGAATATTTCCAGTATCTTGTTAAATCTATGCCACAAAGGAGTAAGGCAGTTCTTAAGCCAAAAGAGTACTAGTAGCCAAAAACACTTAAGCCAAAAACCCGGTACTAGTAAGGTGTATCTAATAAAGTTGCTGGTGAATGTATAGCTGATGTTTCTGTAAATGATAATAGTATTTAAACAAACTACTGTTTATATGATGCTGTAACAATATGAGTCTAACAACAGAAATAAGCATCCACCTGCAGTTTATTAGAGAATAGTCAGACAGGCAAACAAACAAGAACAAACAGTATCATAAGGGTAATCCAGTGAACAGACTGACCAAACCAGTTGGAATCAGGCTTGGAATTTTCAGCGCAAATTGCTTCATCCACTCCAGTGCTTATACCATCAGGATAACAGGGGTGCCAATTCATGTGGTTCTCTTCCCCCAATACCCTGGCAGCAGATCGTCGGACCTTGAGCTAATTTCATAAATAATAAACCATCTAAGACGGTTGAGCTTTCAGGATCTCCCATCACAAGACTTTTGCATCACGAGACTTTTGAATGACTGGCCTTGTGATTTTGGGTGGCCATGGGTTTGCCTCGGGCAATTCTAATTGCAGCCAGATGGAGGGAATTCAGAGACAAAGACATCTCTGGCAATTAATGAAAGACTTAAGAAAGACATTTTCTTAAAATGTTATAGCCAAGGCAAAATTTGGTATTTTGAATAATAGCCATAGGTTTCCTTATGTGCCATGTTTATTCCAACCAACCAGGTTAATAATGTATTGTATTACCCTTAATGTGTCTGAAATGCTTTATGTTTGGATTTAAACAAAACCTCTTTTTATTTGCAATACATTGGTGTACATGAGAACTTAGTAGTACAAACAGTATTCGTCTTGTAACATTTGATGTCAGATAGTTACAATCTTACTAGAGATTTTACCACGTGAAGTCTCTTGCAGCTGGTTAATGTTCGACCGTGGCTACATGGGTACGGGGCATGGCCCCGCCGTTCATGCAAACTGCTCATTGGAGGACAGTGTAAGAAGGACAGATCAGATCAGGTCCCTTAAAACTCAGTGCAGCCCTAAACACGTTGCTTTTAGCATCAAGCTGGCTTGCGCCTAGCTCTGTGCTGTCTGCCCCCGGTCGCCTGCCATGCGATTGGGTCACCACAAACTCTTTATACAAACCTCTTAAGTTTCGGACCGCTGAAGCTTCCGCAAATGAACTCTTAACAGATTCCGTTACCCCGGCAACTCAGAACAGCCTCTGCTTACGGGCGGGAATCCCAACGACGTCACCCGAAGCCACCCTATCAGGAGCGCCACGTGTTTCTTCAGGCAAGCCCGGCGAGGCAAAACTCCAGTCCAGAAGACTTCAACAAACTCGCAAGTAACACGATTCACGAACAACTGTTGTCTCTTTCTGACTTGGTGCCTGTCTATGATCTTAAGCAGTTAAATATAAGTCAAATCTCTGCTTTTGTGGTTTCTCAGGTGATTCTAAGATCTAGTACGAAAGACTAGAAATAATTTGGGACGGTTGTTAACTCATTTTGCATCCTCTGAACTGCCTGTGTGTATGTGTGTGTGTGTGAATGTGTGTTTGTTTGTTGTTTGCTTATTACGTAGTTAGCCTCATGTATTGTAGCGTAGCTCAATAAATCTTTGTTCTCCTTTGTAAGAACTTTGTTCTTGTTTTATGTGCTTCTAAGTCATTGCCTCAAGCTGTAGATCTGTTACTTTGCTAAAAGTTAACCCTATTCTGTTTTATGTTATTATCGTTGGCCACGAAAATGATTTAAACTAAACTGGTAAAATGCGATGTCTCTATTTGCGGGACAAATTTCAGATAAAGTGTGAATCTTTTGATCTGATTAAATCTGACTCAATTGAGTCGAATCAATGATTCAAATCTTGAAAATCCGAGTCATTGATATGAGCTAATTAAATTCCCTAATCGATCTTATAAGATAGGTTGAGTTACTACACCAGGCACGTAGTCAAGGTCACAGGCAAAGAGGTCGATACAGGTGGCAAAACAACATTAATGAAGAAACAAGGCAAGGATTAAACACGGAAAGGCTAAACAAGGATACACTTCATAGTGATACAGCAAACAATGTGTGTGAAAATGAGAGGTGTATAAATTGTCCTGATCATTAGTCCTTACAAGCTTCAGCCGTGTGTGTACAATCATTGTGATGGGAAAGTGTAGTTCGGGTGATAGTAAATGTTCTCCAGCGGTGATCATGACAGATGCTTTAGTTGATGTAACCTAGTTAAATTTACGTTTAATGTGTGATTTGAAAATTGGAATCAGATATGTTTAGCAGAGATGCATTCATGCGGTCATGTGTAAAATGGAAATATTTTAGAAATCAGATAGCTATCCGAACAGAAATAACACATTGTAAGGATGGGTTTTAACTACAGCAGTTCAATCTGTAGTTTCTTTGAATGACTAAAACGTTATCAGTATAATGGTGAAAAACTAGATTTTTAGTAAAAACATTCTTCTGCAATCTTATACCAAATCAGAAATAAGGACAGTTATAATAGTGTGGAATTATAAATTTATATAATCTAGTTTCAAATAAACAATAATCTACATTTAACTGAAAAGTTATATTCTTTGGTTTTAATTACATAATTTCATTAACAGCCCATTTATGAGAGACATTAACCTTTGTCTTTCTGACTACTGGCTGAGACAATGTGTTGCAAATGCTATGGGCAGGTTTTAACCACTTAGCCTTTGTCTTCGGGTGATATTTTCAGGCCAAAGAAACCCCTTTTGTTGATTAACTTGTGTGGTCAGTAGCAGGGCAGGTTTTTAACACCTAAATGCTGGTTTCCATGCTGAATTCAATACCTAATTTACATGCTTTGTTTAGCCATCTCCCCTCCTCCTAAGAAGACATTATAGACAGGACATCTTTGTCTCAAATGAGACTTGTGATAAAACTAGCAGACTGCAGACCTCCAGTAGGCTCCTGCAGACACATGGACTTCTTGAAGACGTTGTATGACTGCAGATTACCCAACACGTCTCAATAAATGAATTCTGCTTGTTTCGAGTCTCCTGGACTGGGTTCTCTTCTCTATTCTCAGTTATTTTTTACAACAATTTAGTGCCGTGACCCGGATAGAGACTGAAATCACCAAATTCTCAACAATTTGCCACAGATGACTGAAAATTGCCACTTAAAAATCAACTTGAACCTTTAAGCTCAACCTTTAAGCACTTCACTTCAGACGGAATCTTCAGCTCAACAGCAAATTTGAAGTCACTCAGCGGATGTCACAAATTCCCAACTATTTGCTGACTGCAACCCTGATGAACATTGAAGTTACCTGAATACAAAGATCAGACTTCACTCCAGACTGAATCTTTTCAGCTCAACCTCGATTTGGTGAGTTTTCACTCTATTAAAAGAACCATCCAGACCAGTCTATACACATGGTTATCCTCTGCTCCGCCAGAGAAGAGTTAACAAACAGGGTTTGTTTAACAAAAAGCTATCTTCTATTTCAATAGAGAAGTAAAAGTTTATTCTCTGTTCAGGCAGAGAAGTTAAGTTTTAGCGATACAAGCAAATTTTTTGTTATCCTTTGTTCAGGCAAGGAGTTTTAGCAACATGTGCTATTATTGTCACCCTCTGTTTTGGCAGAGAAGAAATTACTACACTTTCATCAGAAAAGTTTTTGTATTTTTACTTTGTGATAAAGTCACAAAATGTTCAGAAAGAATACTAAACTGATCCACACAAATAGAAAAGGTAGTTTAGCGACTCCTTTATTGTCAGATCAGGATTTCAAATCACTGCTAGGACAGCACATGGACTCAATAACAAAGTCAGTCAGACTAAATTTGACAAAGAAATTTAGCATTGACATTCTGACTTACAAACTGTCTTTGAAACAGACATTTCCATCCAGTCAGTAAATGATTGCCGGTAGGTTCAGTAGAGGTTTGTGGTGCTATGAGAAGATCTAAAAGAACTGAGAGTTTACACAACAACACTTCTGTTGTTCAAATTCAAACAGTCTCCAGAACACTAGGACCTAAAGAAGTAGACAGACTGTCTCAAGGCTTAACTTCAGTACGCACACATTTCTCAGAGTTTAGCAGAGCACTGATCAGCAAAATGCGTCTTTATGACATGTCATTAACAAAAGTCACCCAGCTAATGTCTCAAATTTTCGCAGAATCTGAATTCAACAGTTTTGAGCGTGTTGTGACCTCTGAATTACATCATGCCAGTAAGGATGATTTGAGAGAGGGTGTTTTGAAAACTCTAAAGAACATTGTTGGCCCAAAGATTAACTGGTCAAAAGTGACTTGTTGTGTGCAAAGGAAAAATAAATCTGTGAATGAATTCCCTTAGAGATTTTGTCAATCTGCCATAATTTACAGTGGATTAGCTGATAATTCGGACAGTGTGCTAAATGATAAGGGACCCCTAGTCCGCATCTGGTCGGATAGCCTTTCAGCTGAATACAGAAAAGCTTTGCCATTTCTTAACATCCCCTGGTCTACCATCACTCTCAGAAATAATCTGAACAGTTTAGCTTTGTGGGAAAGAGACTCTAAAATCAAAGACAGAGTCAGAATTGAAGCAGCCGCCACTAAGGTGAACACAGAGAAGCCATCAAATCATAAATGTCTTAGGAAAAATATCTGTTGTCATTACTGTGGTAAAAAAGGACATTGGATGGGGGAATGTAGAAAGAATAAAAAGAACTTTAAAGAAATGAACAGGGTATATCAACTTCTGAACAGTTTGCTAGTTGCCCTCAACATACCCTTCCCCTCATCACTGAATCCATTGAGCTGTCCACAGAGGTGCTAACCATTTTTTGGCTGTGAGTGCTTAATGTTCCAGTTAATTTACAATTAAGATGAAAGACTCTTTGTAAAATTACACAAAGGAAACTTCTTTCCTTTTTATTGGGGAACTCTGTTCAAGTCCACTCACAGCCTTGAATGTATTTAACACATATTCCAATCACTACCCATTCAATTTTATGATGTCTGATAGCACTGATGTTTATTAAATGATAGTTTATGTCTTACATTTTAAAGTTTTGCCCACCACACTCAGGGACAGAACAGGACACACAAACCAGTGAGGAGCCCAGGGCAGAACCGAAAGCAACAGGCTTCAGGGGCCACCTCTGTGGTGAAGACTCCCTATTTTTCCCATCTATTAGTCCATCCTCACCTCACTGTTGTATAGGTGTCATAACTTTAAGATTAGGAGACAGAAAATACACAACACTATACGATCACCAACTTAACACAACCACTATACGATCACCTGAATAACTAGACACATGAACTGTATGATCATACCAGTCTATGCATGAATACTGCTGGTCTGCTGTTTCCTTGTTTTCTTGTGTGCAGGTAAACACATAAACACTGCATCTTCTCAAGAAGCACTCTGATCCAGAGCATCACTACAGCGATCCATGAATGACAGGAAGTCATCAGATCAACTCTGCGCTAGAGAAGAACTACAAGAAACAGACCTCACAAAAGACTGCACACTATTCACAAGCCATGGCCTTTCAGAAGATCTACAGTTTAACTACATGATTTTTTTGTGTCATCATGTAGGACTTATGACATTTCCATCGATTGTCATAAACACGTGAACAGTTCTGACATCTACACTTACATCTACGTAGATATTGAAAATAACACAGAATAAGTTAAATGTGCCTGTAACTTTTTTAAGTTACATGACTGGAAGATGGGGCCTATGTTATCAAACAGAAGCCATTGAAGGGATTTAGGAAGGCTATAAAATTTATATTTATGTGAGAGTTTTTTAATAACTCTCAAAGGGGGAACTGTGGAATTATAAATTTATATAATCTAGTTTCAAATTAACAATAATCTACATTTAACTGAAAAGTTATATTCTTTGGTTTTAATTACATCATTTCATTAACAGCCCAGCTATGAGAGACATTAACCTTTGTCTTTCTGACTACTGGCTGAGACAATGTGATGCAAATGCTATGGGCAGGTTTTAACCACTTTGTCTTCGGGTGATACTTTCAGGCCAAAGAAACCCCTTTTGTTGATTAACTTGTGTGGTCAGTAGCAGGGCAGGTTTTATAGGTAACACCTATATGCTGGTTTCCATGCTGAATTCAATACATAATTTGCATGCTTTGTTTAGCCATCTCCCCTCCTCCTAAGAAGACATTATAGACATAAAACTAGCAGACTGCAGACCTCCAGTAGGCTCCTGCAGACAAATGGACTTCTTGAAGACATTGTATGACTGCAGATTAACCAACACGTCTCAATAAAGGAATTCTGCTAGTTTAGAGTCTTCTGGACTGGATTCTCTTCTCTATCCTCAGTTATTTTTTTACAACAATAGCTACAAATATAGGAGAGTTTGCTATTATGTGATTGCATTGTATTGCAATATGAAGCAATTAGTTGTTAGTTAAATCAAAAGAAAATCATAGAATACCTGAAAATGAAATTAATTAACTTACAATAATTAGCTATGGCTTTAACTTAATTAGTTCCAAAATAACTGTATAAAATTAAAAAAGATGAAATGATAAAAAACAAGATATAAATTTTAGCCAGCTTGAATGAAAAATAAAGTTGCCTGTGTGTGTGTGTGTGTGTGTGTGTGTGTGTGTGTGTGTGTGTATGTGTGAAAGAGAGAGAGGGAGAAAGAGAGAGAGAGAGAGAGAGAGAGAGAGAGAGAGAGAGAGAGAGAGAGGGGGCGCGAGTGAGAGCCTGATAGCAGTAGAGGCAGATATGATAGACTCTAGAGCAGGAGACGAGCAGAGCAGGAAAAGAGAAAGAGCAAACTTTACAAACCAATTTTGTCTCATCTTTAACTATGTGACCTAAGCCCAAATACTGAGACATACAAACTGACCAATCAACATGTGACCACATCGTAAAACTCCCAAAGTCCACACAAATCTTAACAAGTCCCTGATCTTATTAGTATCTGCCTTTGGATTAAAGAAAAAGACATGTCTTGCAATATGAACAAATGCATATGATCATTTGCACACTTATGGATTGAAGTTACTGAGTTTTCTTTGTATTGTTGTATGTGTTTGTTTTTGTTGGGGTTCTTTCTGCCTCTCTACACTGTCTTTCTGACAGGTCTTATTATGAGTGCACAGGTACAGTGAATCTGGTGTCAACTCATGGGAACTTATTGGCGTGTTGGTAGAGTCTATCTAAGGGTCTGGGCTGGATGATCACTTGGAGAGTCTTTTCTCTCCCGGCTTGTTTTTGTTTCTTTGTGAGAATGTTGTATTTGTTTGGTAACATTGTTGAATTTAACACTGAGTGGTGACTTAAACTATTGAGGTCAATGTACGGAGATGCATGTGATGAGGAGGGTCCCTTTTTGTTTCATTAAATTTTCTCATGTTTTGTGGTTAGTAGTGTAAGAAAAAATGAGGATGACGTAGAAATCTCAACGAAAATGTTTATTCAGCATAGCAGTCTGAAAGTACATGGCAGTACCCTGGTTTCACTGGAGTCAGAATGAACCCTGAACATTCTTAAACTCAAACCTTTATACTGTTTTAGCTGTTGCCTTTAGACTTGCCTTTAGATGTAAATGAAGTTGCTCTTTGGCTGTTGACCCAGCTGTATTCTCTATCACTCTATGTTAATAGCCACACCCATCCCCATTCTACAATTGGTACCATTTGGTCGAGATGTAGTTTGATTGAAGTGTGATTTTTAGTTTGTTAATTTAAATAATAGCATGGTGGTAATGCACTGATTTAACATACAAAAATAGTTAATTAAACTAATAATAGTTAACTAGACTCCCAAGTCTTTTTTTTTTACTCTGCGCATGCGCCAACGCTCTGGAGTCAACATAGAAGGCATTTGAACGAGTTTTTGGTAAGTCCTTTTAACAATCAACATCTTTATTGTAAGGGTTGTTTTAAAGTGATTTGAAGTATTGCAGTAGAAATTAACAGTTGTCAAAAATCTAACTTTATTATAAGTTTGTCTCAAATTGTAAAAGAAAGTCATTAACGCCCTCTGTCACGGTTTCCTTTGAGACTATTTTATAACATTTTGAGACTAAACGTTACATATACCATTCAATAAGCTTGAAGCATGAAGCATCCAATGTTGCTGAAATTATTGTTAAAATAATTTTGCATGTGTTATTTTAATCTAGTTGAGCATTGAAACCTGCCTTATACGACACCATGCACACCTAGCACAGTCACACAAGAAGGCCCTTTTCCCAGCCCTAACGCCCACCATAAACAGGGGTGCAAACTTGTTGCCTTTCGGCAAAATTTGCTGTTTTATTCTGAAATAATGTTTTGTCAATCAAATGAACCATGCAGATCTGTAAAATAATAATAAAAAAAAAACAATTGGGAGGGGGTAGGTCTCTTATCATAAAGACAATATAAAGGCTACAATATAAATACATTTAGGCAAAAAAAAATGTATCAGTACAAATGAATGACTCTCCTCTTTGTGTGACAAGCTTTTTAGCCAACGATGAGGGCAGCTTCAGTCACCCAATCAGTTCTATCCAAACCAGGCATGCTGAGAGATAGTGTGTGGTAGGTCATTATCACGTACACTGAGAATCAACACACTAACGTAACATGTAAATCAAATTTTATTTTTTTTTCTATTGGACATAAGCTGTAATTTAAAGGCCCGCGCTCATGTATTAACATCTGCATTTTAACACTGTTCTAATTAAACAGTGTGATTCAGAAGCCTAACATGTTATCAATATATCGTTAGCAGTAATTATCAATATGTGTCAAGATTTACAAAGTTGATGAGAAAACTAAATGTAGAACATAGTTGTATAGTCTTATGACAACAAACAGCATATTGCCCATTGAATTGGTACAGTGATGCTGTTAAAACCAGTGCTTAATTTGTGAATTGCGAGGTCCCGGAACAGATCGGGGTAACGGATCCGGCATGTTATGGTTGTATGGCAGAGGGGTGTCGCGGACGAAAGTGAAGTGCAAGGGAGGAGAGGAGATTGTTGTGGTACTGCTGTATGGATTATGCTGTACTGCTGTATGGATTATAGATCTTGAAATTTAGCTGGGTTTTATTGCGTTTTTTTTTTTTTTAATGCATGATGATAAAACATGAACGCGGTTATAAATATATTAAAATATGTGTTTGTCGTAAAAATTCGTAATGACAAAAATACTAATTTGTGGATCTCCTTACTTCCGGGTTCAGCAATACTTGTCCCAGGCCTCTATGAGTTTCTTCTGTTGACCACAAAATATAATATTTTTTAAAAAAGCTGAACACCTAACCTGTGAACGCACATGCTCTGATTATGGGATTACCACACTGATGTTTGAATGAAGATCCTTGTTTACATTGTGAACATCATGCTAGTCTGCATGACAGAAGTAGTCTGTCTCTTACTTTGTGTTTACTTGCAGGAGTTCCATTGGCACTTTTCCGCAAGTGAATACTGACCAACGGAAAGCAGTTTAGGAAATATTTTCAACAACATCTGGCCAATGAGTGATGTGGATTTTGCATTTTGGTTCTTTTCAACTGGTTTGGACCAAAGCAATCAGTGTGAAAACAACCCAAAGACAGCAGAAAATGCTACAATGTAACATTTGTTGTCCTTGGTCCGGACCAAATGAAGTGAACTACTGATGTGGAAGCACCCTTAGATCAAAATATAATTTTAGCCAATAGAAAAAAATGATGTTTATAACATTTTAATAAGGATGTGCACATTATTCTTACACAGTTTTCTGACCAATCAGCTTCTAAGTAGATTAAATGCAAGTAGGTGTCATGAAAAATTTGTTTTTTTGTCATACATTTTTTTTTGCAGATGTCATTGCAGAGTTAAGCACCAAACTCATTGCAATGGGGTAAAGGAGGTGGGAAGCACAGCATTTTATATAT
>CAIGQZ010001455.1:1416162-1458644 GCA_903798205.1 Danio tinwini | reverse complement strand
TATTTATTATTAAAGTGCAGAGATATAACTGGTCTCAGGAGTTTCCCTAAATGAGATGGTGAAAGAAAACAGTAACATGAAAAATCTTAACACAATGAGGTTGTTTATTTGCTGAAATTTGTATTACAATCAGTTTTATTTGTATTGTGCAAAGATTATTGGTAAGGTTTTTGTGCATGATAGATACACACATACATCTCAAGTTTAGTCCCCAGAGGGTGGATTTATTTACAAGGGTGAGGGTGTGCAAGATCCAAAGGGGTGCTCCAGCAGGTGATGTGCCCTTGTTCGTAGGGTGCTCAGTGCACGTGAGGTGTGTCTGAGAAGCCGATCAGTCACCAACTGCTGTCTAGAGGAAAGAAAGGGAGAATAAGCATTACTCCTCTGCTTCATTTGTGTGCTTCTCCCTTTCTGGTTCTCTCGGTGTGGCAGATTTCACTCCCCGGAGCATCTGACATCATGTACCTCACTCATGACATGTGTTAAGGCTTCCCATACCATAAAATAAACAAGGATAACCCTAACTTGTCTATGGCTGGTAGGCATTTGATTAGTCATAACATCAATGGCAGGGAAAAAGTCATGAAAAATAATATGTGATTCTCTGATTTGTTGCAATGTATTCTGATAATTATGAGTAAAGCGGGCAGCTGTAGCCTAATGGCTAGTAAGTTGGACTGGTAACCAAAGGTCCCGGTCCTGGCAGACTGAAAGTAGAAAATTCTATACTTGAGCAAACCTAACCTTAATTGCTCCCCAGGCACTGGAAGCAATACCTGCTCTGGCTGTATGGTCACATTAGCCATATTTCCACTGTCAAGCCAGTGCGAGCCAGGGCTTTTATCAGCCCGGGCCATGCCAATAACCCAGAAGCTTAAGCAGTGAGGCCGAAATCATGTCACATTTCCACTGTCGGGCTAGTAACTCGCAGCGTGGCATGCAAACCTCGCCCCCAGAACGTCCCTTGAATCAAATGTCACACAAGCCACCCAGTTCAGCAGGAATCAAGTGATAAAGCACACCATCGCATCATCACGAAACGTGATGCATATGTTTTATTCAGCGGGTGCCCTTAAGTGCCTGGGGTACCCCAATGCCCAAATGGGGTAAGTTTTTCCTTTTGACATAAGATTATTTTGCTTACCACATTGGCAGATTATCTAGCTTGTTTTAAGGAAAAACTCACTTAATTTTGGCATATTATTTCTTAAAACAAGACAACATGGTTTGCTTGTCTAGAAAGTTATTTTGGATTTAGGAATTTTTAGATATTTAGACTAGAAACAAGACAAAAACTCTAAGCAAGAAAATATATTTTTTTGCAGTGATTCCAGCTGCAACCCATCACTGGGAAACATATTATTAATATTGTTGCACTCAGAAACTATCCACAATTCAATTCAATTCATTTATATAGCACTTTTTCAATGTAGATTGTGTCAAAGCAGTTTAACATAGTTCAAGTAAAGTCTAGATTTTAGAGATAAAGTTCAGTTTAGTTCAGTTCAGCGTGGTTTAAACTTCACTGCTGAAAGTGACTGAAGAGCAAATCTATCGGTTTCACAATCCACATCAGTTTTAAGAAAGAATCCATAAAAGTTTTAAGAAAAATAAATATTATTTGATATAAAATAAATAAAGTATTAAATTAAATATTTTAGAACAGCATATCTACACTGATTCTCCCCAAAGCAAAATAATTATGATTTAAAATAATAAATATCCTTCTAAACTTTTTATTAAAGTATTAAATATCCTTCTAATAAAGCTCTACATTTAAAATTTCATTTTTAAATTTTACCACGTCATATAAAAACATAAACATTTGTTTGAGGACGTAGAACTTTTTTTTTCTTGCAGTTTTTCCTAACCTATTTGTAAAGCAGTGCTGCAGGACCGGATGACAGAAAATGGTAGTTTCTGGTGGTTTAAATTTGCCTCAAAAAAGGCTCTGTTTGATTATTATCCAATACTTAATAAATAATATTTCAAAACTCCTCCGTATAAAATATCAAAAAAAAAAAATTGAATAGGCTTTTTGAAAGTTTAAAACAGCTTAACAGTTTAATTTATTTGTATTGTATATACCTAAATTGTTATAGCTTTTTGTTTTATATTGGCTTATTTATTTAGTGTAATTTTATTATATCCATTATTTGTCATTCTTTAAATTATTTCAATATAGCTTAGTCTATTTTATCTAGATCTAAAATGACACTATTGTGCTGTGTTCTTGAGCCTACAAAAGTGGACACGTAATTTGTTAAGTTTCATGTTTTACTGTTGTATTCATATTTGTTTTGTTGTTGTATGGTGCTGTGAAGCTAGTGCTCTTTCTGTATCTAAACTGGATTCTGTTATGATTATCAGCGATCTAGCGGCTGCAGAAAATTCTAACGGACTACAAATCTGCCATTTATGGACTACAAGATCCAGTCATGCACCACACACACACACACACATGCCGCCTGAGCGAATGGCCACAGCCGCCTGAGCGAATGGCCACAGCCACCTGAGCTTCCCAAATGGCGGGCACCAGATCCTCTTGAATTCTCGAATGGCGGGCACCAGATCATCTTGAATTCCCCAAATGGTGGGTGCCAGATCTTCCTGAAATGCCTGAATGGCAGGCACCAGATTCTCTTGAGTTCCCTGAATGGCAGGTGCCAGATACCTTTGAATCTTTCGAATGGCGGGAGCCAGAACCCTCTGAGGCCTTCAAATGTACCCCTTGAATGGCAGTCACCAGAACCCTCTGAATCCCTCGAATGGCGGGTGCCAGAACCCTCTGAATTCCTCGAATGGCGAGTGCCAGATCCCTCGGAATCACTCGAATGGCTAGTGGCAGATAACTCACGAATGGTTAGGGGCGTCAGATCCTCTCGATTTTTGCGAATGGCCAGGGGCACCAGATCCTCTTGATTTCCCAGAATGGCCAGGGGTGCCAGATCCCCCTGAGCTCCACAAATGGCCTCGTCTGAGTCCCATGAAAATCCAGTGCCGCCAGGGCCATGTGACTTCCCAGGGCCGTGTGACTTCCCAGAGCCGTGTGACTTCCCAGAACCACCAGAGTGGTGTGAATTGCTTGAGCCATGTGACTTCTCAGTGCTTCCTGAACTTAAGCTTCCTGACCCACTTGGGTTATACAAACTGCCAGTGACTCCTGAACCAAAGCCTCCTGACCCACTGGGGTGGAATGAACTGCCAGTGCCTCCTGAACCTAAGCCTCCTGACCCACTGGAGTTTGATGAACTGCCAGTGCCTGCTGAACCTGAGCCGCCAGATCTACTTCAGGTCCATGCTTCAGACCCTTTGCAGCTCCATGCTTCAAGCTCCCCACAGCTCTACGGTCCAGGCCCTCTGCAGCTCCATGCTCCAGGTACACCTAAGTGTGGTGGCTCCCCGGCTCACTCAAAGAGTGATTGTCCAACGAGGGAGGTAATGTGTCACTCCTGTGGAAAAAAGGCCATTACGGGTGCAAGTGGCTATTACAAAGCTTAGTCAGGTGGCACGATTAGACAGCATTGACATCAAAACACTAAAGCTTAGTTTCCCAAAATTGTGTAGTGGTTTGGGAGAAGTACCACAACCATATGTGATCAGTCTGAAACCAGGAGCCATTTCCATGGGGAAAGTTAAAGAGGAGCTGCATTGGATGGAAACGTTGGGTGTAATTAGCAGAGTAAAGGAACCAACAGACTGGTGTACTGGGATGGTTTTGGTCCCAAAAAAAAGTCAGGTGCAGTTAGAATATGTGTAGACCTCTCCAAGTTGAATGAGTCATTCCTTTAGGAGAAATATATCCTGCTAGCAGTTGAACAGACACTTGGAATTCTGGTGCAGGGGAAAACAGAGGAGGAGCATGACTCTAGATTGCATGTTGTGTTGGGGAAAATGCAAAAGGCTGGCATCACTCTCAACGTTGAGAAGTGTGAGCTGGCAAAGTGCATTTCTTAGAACACATAATTTCAGCCGAAGGAATTAGTCCTGACCCAATAAAAATGGCAGCAATTAGAAACATGACTGAGCCCTCTAATGTGAGTGTATTAAGGAGCTTCCTGGGAATGGTAAATCAACTAGGAAGGTTCTTTCCCCAACTGGCTGAGAAAGACAAAGCTCTTCACAATATACTGTCGATAAAGAACTGTTGGTTTTGGGGCACAGAGCAGGCTAAAGCATTTCAAACTCTGAAGGATGCACTGTGGTCTCCACCTGTTTTAGCCATTTATGACACAAACAGGAACTGCAAAGTGTCAGCTGATGCTTTGTCTTATGGACTGGGGGCTGTCTTAATGCAGAGGTGGCAAGAAGGATGGAAGCCTATAGCTTATGCATCAAGATCTCTCACTCAGATCCATCAGAGGTATGCACAAGTGAAAAAAGAGGCATTGGGTCTCATATGGGCATGTGAATGATTCAGAGACTTTCTTATTGGCAAGCATCTTGAAATGGAGACCGATCACAAGCCATTACTGAGTCTCTTGGAATCCCAAACTCTAGATGCTCTTCCCCCTCGTATCCAGAGGTTTAAAATGCGGCTGTTGCGATACTCCTACTCCATTGTTCATGTGCCAGGAAAGAGCTTGTGGGTAGCTGATACTCTATCATGCACTTCTGTAAAAACAGAGTGAGTCGCAAGAAGAGAGAGAGTTCTTGGAGGACACAAACATATAAGTAGACACGCTCTTGGAAAATTTACCAGCAAGTACTACGTACCTGGGACAACTGAGAGAGGAATTAAAGAGTGACAGTGTCTGCTCCACTGTGATGAAACTGTGCAATGAAGGGTGGACGGAGCACAGTAGAAGAAACCCAATGCTGAAACGATATTGGGCAGAACGAGCTGTCTTAACTGTGCAAGATGGACTGCTGCTTAGAGGCACAAGGCTTGTTATACTGGCTGTCAGGAGAAGCAGCATTCTAAACAAATTGCAGAGAGCGGGCGAGACAGTCGGTGTGGTGGCCAGTCATCAGTTAAAAGAGATTGTGCTGAATTGCAGGACATGCCTTAAAGAGAGACAAAATCCAAAAGAACCTCTAATGCCCACTCAATTCCCTGACATGCTATGGCAAAGGCTAGGGGCAGATTTGTTCATGCTGGAAAACATGACATACTTGTTGGTGGTGGACTACTACTCCAGATATCTGGAATTAGCCCAGTTATCACCTACCAGGTCTACTGATGTCATTGTTCATATGAAGTCCATATTAGCGCACCATGGAATACCAGACACACTGATTACAGACAATGGGCCACAATTCTCTGGGCACTCATTTGCATCCTTTGCAGCATCGTATGGATTTGTTCACATAACTAGTAGCCCAAGATATCCACAAAGCAATGGCGAGGCAGAACAGACAGTCAAGACGGTGAGGGCTCTTCTCAAGAAAGCCATGATCCATATCTTGCTCTTTTAGCCTATAGAGCTACCCCTCTTGCAGAATGGATACAGTCCAGCTCAACTTCTTATGAGTAGGAGGCTTCTGACAACTGTGCCTACACTGCCATTGTTGCTAAACCCAGTACTTCCAGATACAGCAGTTGTATCATTAAAAGAAAAGGAAAGGAGGGATGCAGAGCGTTACAATAAGAGTCACAGAGCCAGAAAACTCACTATACTGCAGCCAGGAGATCATGTTTGGGTTATGATGCTAAGGATTCTGGAATGATTGTTGCCAGTCACAGTGTGTCTGTTTGTTCATGGAGTTAGATAGGAGCAGATCTTACAACAAAAGAGGCAAAATAATCCTATAAGATCTGTTAAGACCAAGGTAGTCTACAAGAATAAAGAATAAATAACTAAATAAAAATAACTAGAATAAAAAACTAAAAGTTCTCCAAGTAAAATCCAGCAGTTATTTTTTTACAAGTGTTTAAAGTCGGCAATAGTCCCATCCTCGCGTAATAGTTTTTTGATGGTGAGAGATGCGGCTTCGTGTCACGTGTTTCCTGCTAGACCAATGAAATGGCACAACGTCGGAACAACATGTAAACATAGTCCAAAGATGGCAGCGCCCTTGTTCGAGTAGCGAAGAGAATGAAATCACGGTCAGACCTCCACCGAAAAGCAATAAAAGAGTTTATAAACAATGCTATATGCATCACACGTCAATAAAAAAAGAAGAAACAAAGGATTTTACACACACACGGTGAGATACATTTAGAAATCAGCTCTCATGGATGTACTGAAAACCAAAGGTGGAGACTGTTTAGTTGACAAAGTACCAGTAAATGGAGCTATACTATTTGATGGCATGGCAGACATTCAAGCCTTTCGGTCCACACCAAGTACCTTCGGTGAGCTTGCTGACAGCATACTCCAGTACTTAGTCAAGCTTGCTCTCCAGCACAACTGTACACGGATAGATTTTGTGATAGATAAGTATCCAGAAATGAGTATTAAAAATGTAGAATGATCACGCAGAGCTGGTGGTGGCACACAAAAGGTGAACATTTATGGATGGGATCAAAAGACACCAACACAATGGAAGAAGTTTTTGTCGGATGAAACAAACAAAGAAGTACTGGCAGAGTTCCTCTATGTAATGTGGCGAAATGCTGATCTTACCATTTTAGGAAAGGACTTACATTTATATATTACACATGGAGACCTGTGTCACTGCATAGCTGTAACAGAGGGCTTACAAACGTCAGTGCTGTTGAAAATCTGACATGTAATCATGAGGAATGTGACACCAGGTTGTTTTTTCATGCAAAACATGCTGCACAGAAACTGTAGTCATCAAGAGCCCTGATACTGATGTGGCAGTGATTGCATTAAGTCTACACCCAGATTTACCATGCAGATTGTATTTTTTCACTGGGGTTGGCAACAAAACGAGGATCATTGACTTATGTAAGGTGTCATCAGCTCTTGGCAACAGTGTATGTTTGATACTTACTGGGATCCATACCTTCTCAGGCTGTGACTCTACAAGTGCCTTTAATGGCAAGGGAGGAAAAAAAGTCACCTGACTACATTTAGAAATCTGGGTAGTACTTTTAATTTGAACCAGTCTACCTTTGAAGTGGTTTGCAAATATGTCTGTCACCAATCATGTGCTAAAAGTGTGAACGATGCACGATACAAAGCATTCTGCATGGCGTCAACAACTTTGCCAGAACAATCCATGCTTCCAACAAGTGATGCTTTGTACCAATACTGCAAAAGGGCAAACTACCAAGCAGCCATAATGAGACATTCTCTTAAAGGCAAAATGTGTGCCCCTTCACCTGTTGGCAATGAATGGCACCTCGAGGATGGTGAGTTAACAGTGACGTGGATGACTAGAAATCCAGCCCCTGATAGTGTGTTGTAGGTTGTCCACTGTAGTTGCAAGCAAGGCAAATGTGAGACTTGAAGTTGTTCCTGTATGTCTGCAAATCTGTCCTGTACAGATTTATGCCAGTGTATCAATTGCACAAATGTTTTCCAGGAAACAGAGGAACGAGCTATATATGAAGATGGTTCTGATGATAGTGGTAAGGATAGTAGTGATGAGTAAAGGTGATATGTGTCACATGTTAGTCGGATTTGAGCTGTAATGCAGCTGCTGTAAAATGTTGAATTTTTGGTGCTATTGAAAAATGTTTGCAGCAGTCCAGCATTTCAAGTAATTTTAGCCAACTTGGACCAAAAGCTGTTTTTATTTGTCATTTTGTGTTATTCCTAAGTGCGTACTGAACATTTTGATGAATAAAACATAACAAAAATGTTTAAGTTCAAATGTCTTCTTCAGTTTTATTTGGTGTCAATCTGTGAAATTGAAGTCTGTTTTTACAAAAAAAAATTCTCTATTTCAGGGTCTTTGTTCAAAATTGAGTAGACTAATGCACCAATACTTGTCTCATATTTGTAGGTACATGTATAAATGTAGATTAGACATATATTTTGTGTTGATAAAATGCATATCAATAAAGTTACAGGCGAAACTAGCACCATAATATTTTCGTTTTTTTGTTAATTCCTAATTATACACATTTTTGCTTTCTGACAAAAAACTGCAGTATTTTTTGTGGAGAACTTTTAACATAAAATCCATAAGGGTGTTGTCTATCCAGAAATTCATTAAAAAAGTAGTGCGCCGATGTGGGAACGAAAATCAATTTCTAGACTCTTTCTAGGTTCACCTTATGGCCTATCTGCACCTCTGTTCTCAGTGTTTCTTCACACATTACAGTTGCTGTGTCTTTAATGTGGTGTAAAAAATATGCGTTATTAAAACCGATGAGGATGCAGCAAAGACATTTCACATATTAAAATAAAACTACTTTATTATTTTATGCAACACCTTACATTTAAAAGGAAAACGGGGATTTTAAGCAACAACAACAAAAAAGACTCCTATTCTAAAAGTTGTTTTATTGAATAGCCTATCTTAAACTGACCAGCTATATGTACTCGTGTGCGATCGGAAAACTTATGTAATGGCGGCACACCATCTTTATGAAACTCCGGCAAGCTCTGCCTCTCCTTTCATTCGGCTCCAAAGCCCCAGTTGGCCCTCTTTGGCCCAAGGTATTTGGCAGGCTGAAAAAAGACTGGCCGCTGGCCCAGAGTAAGCCTCGCTTTGGCCCGATCAGGCCCCGGAAGTGACAGGGGAAACACCACTGGCCCTGACTCACCCTGGCACGGTCACTTTAGGCGTGTAAGATTTAAGATACCACAGATACTCTGATGTCTTTGACAATACAAGCATGGGCTGGCTCCACACCCCACCAGGTGAGAATGCAGAAAAGTTCACTTCTCTCCCTCATTTACATTTGAAGCATCTCCCACACTCCCGTCTGTTCACTCACCCTCCTCTTCATTCAACTCATACAGAATGGTCATCTCAAAATATGAATGTTCTATATCAATCCAAGTGACTTTATCTATCATGTTTGACATCATTTGAAATGTCTCAGTGCGACTGGTACAATGTCTCATTCCCTCAGAAATAGACATAATATATATAACTTCAGGTATCTTTTTAGCCACTGGTAAGGGTGTGCCTTTACCTAGGAGGCTTCTCTTCAAATGACCATTTGCTCCCTATAGGCAGTAACTCTTCAGGTCTAACATGCCACTAAATGTAAATGCCTTTTGTTGTTCCACACATACCCATCGTTGTAGGAGATTCTTGGTTTGACCAAGAAAGTTTTTGTCAAGAGGTTCAGCGCGATTCTGTAACCGGATCAGACCATAGTATGGAGCTCACATGCTCTATACTATGTAAATTTTAGGCTCAGGTATGTATCTTGTGATCTTAGATCTATCTTTGAGAATTTGATGTCTTGTATTGATTGTTTATGAATTGACTGAATAATTGTCATAATGAATATTTATCTGACTAGTAAATTTTTATGTTTGAACACATTCTGCTTACTCTGTAATTATTCACTTTAGTAGATTACACTGTATTCTTGTTTCCGCACTTCCTGCGTCAGGTCAGTAGATGGACTAAAGTCCAGTTGAGATGAAACATTGGGCACACTAACTATATTTTAGGAATCTGACTGACTTTTGATATTGATTCAAGTGTACTTAGGTGGAAAAGGAGTTATTTCCATCTAGGGCAACACGGTGTTACATGACTAACCTAGATAGGGTGCCTGACCCTTGTTTGAAAGTACTGTTGTTCTAAATTAAATTTAAATGGGAAACCATGAGCTTGGCTAAACCAAAAATATTATAGAGTACAGTAGCTGGTTGCATTTATAATAATGGCCTTGACCTCTGATTAGAAATGATATTGTCTACTCAAAAATACTTCAAAATGAGCAAGCATAGGAGCAGCCATCTAAAAATTATTAGTCAATTACCTCTGTTAAATAATCAAAGCTGACTAGAGTGTGACTGAGGGACGCCATCGACCGAGGCAATTCCTCTGAGCTACATGAGCACCCAAATGAACAAATGTAATAGTTACAAGTGAAGACAAAAGGTTCAAACATTTATCTAAATTATATATTGATATAATCTTCTTTATGTTTTAAGACTGGAGTCAGATAAAATGAAAGATAAATATATTAATATTCTAAACTACCTCATATTCAAATTGGAGTCAGATAAGTTCAACTGAAACAACATTGTGCACTGGAAAGGCAGAATATGCAGTGAACCTTCATCCACCACACAGTAAAAATGCAGGGTTCCACACAATTCATTCATGTTGTCCCAACACAAATTAATTAAGCTATGACTCAACAAATTTATGTGGAAAAAAAGTTGTCCCAATGAAATCTCAAGAACGTTGTTTCAGCTCATTTTAAATAAGTATTTTGATCAAACAAAAAAATAAATAGTGCAGTGGAAATCTTTATTGGGCCAACTGGGTGGTCCTTACAGGCGCAATAGTGGAAAGGCAGCTATTGTATGTTTGTGTGTTCTCACTCATAAATGCGTTTATGCACTCGAATGGGTTAATAGCATAGGACCAAATTTGAGTATGGTTAAAAGCCAAACTTGTCTACAAACTTAATTTACTTACAAGACTTACTTAACTTAAACAAATTTGTTGTCAAAGTAGTGTTTTTGAGAAGAGTACTTTGTATTTGTAAAGTATTCTTTACACTAGGATTTTACTTTCAATTTGTTTGTGCAATGTAATCATACTTGTAGTTAAAAAAAAAATAATTCATAACAACAAAAGTTCATAACTTACTTTTTTTTTCATTTGAGCATGTTAAAAATCTATTACACAAGGTAAGAGGCTCACATTAAGTCAGATGCTGTTTATAAAATTCTCAAATTGTGCGGTAAATAATTGTTTGGCAGGTTTTGTTCATGCTAGCTTTAGTTTTTTGGATGACCTAGAATTTAAACAACACCCAGCTGACCTATCAACAACATTACAGTGTAGAATGGATTGAAAAGTGAGATGACATAAATTGGAAATGTGTGGTTATGTAATAACAGAAAATAGTTTTTGAAATAAGAGTGTGCTGAATTTTTTTTTCTAATTCACAAACATAACATATCAAATTTGAGACATAATGTATCTTCAAAGATGAACCAAATGCATCAAGCATTTCACAGTCACAGTCCAAGATCAACTTCCATGGCCCCTTAAATCTGCTCATTTGTATTCAAATAGCAAAGCTTATTAAACATAAGCCACCTGCCAAGCCTAGTACACAAAACACCAGCCAACTGAATGAGTCATTGTGTGTTTGCTATACGATTTTAAATGAAGCTGATACATCTGTACAGAGGGTGAGCCCATCTTGTGCTAAAGAAAGCCATCTATAATGTGCATAACCACTAAATTGGACTCTTATGGTGTCATATAAAAGATCCAATTTCAGGTTAGAATGGAACCTCTTTGATTTTGGTGTCAGACATTAAATCTTTACCTTTATTTATGTGCTGACATTCATCTCTGGGTTATTATCATTAAAGTTCTCCTTGTGTCTCATCCATTCTCCAATTTCACCAAGTATAAAGCAATAGTTCCCTATCTGTGGTGTGTCTCCAGAGAGTGTTTAGCCCAAGCCGCATTAGAAGCAGGAGGCAGTGGTGAATAGGGATGTTCTTTAATCTTCCACTCATAGTGGTTTCTTCAAACATTATCACACCTCTCTGCAGTCAAATTACTGTGATTGATCAACCTCGGGTGTCAGGGGTACTTTAAAGTATCTGCTTTGCAATCACCTGACCTTGTCACCTGCACTGAAAAACAAGCCATATAAGAGCCCTTCATTTAGATGCAGTGCAGCTTGTGGTTGTACCTCTATCAACATATGTTCTCTTGAGCAATGAATTGCTATATAAATATCCACCCTGATATGAGATAATAGACTTCTAAACATAACCAAAGCCTTCCTGAGAAAGTTTTACTACAAAGTGTTCAGGTTGTAAAATCATATTATTTTAATGTTTCTAATTGTACTCTCTGATTCAGTATGATACTTGGGCATCAAAGCCTGATTTACAAGTCTCCAATGCATAGTGAATTAGTTTTCCGTTCTTTATTTAGGAGTTCAAAAGAAGTTAGAATAGATTTGCTGCTGTATACTGTTTGTTACATCTCTATTCCACCCACGCTACTGAGCGCAACAATTAGATGAATATGTAAGTATATGTTGCTCATTGTTTCTCATTGCTCTTAATAATAAAAAAGTGGTTAAAAAAGCAGTTAAGAAAGCTTATCACAATTACATTTTTGCAAGTTCTGCAGTTCATCGCTACAGTAAAGTCATGTTTATATCTGTGTGATAAAATTTATTTCAAGAGTTCACACTTAGATATTGTTTAACAAATGTTAGCAGGTTTGGCATGCTGTTCCGGGAGAGAACCCTGAGCTCAAAGATTATTGAGCCCAGGGCTCCCGCCTGGTCGATAGAGCATGTAAGGGGAGTACGAAATCAGGTGGTTCTTGAGAGCTCCTCATGGTAAAAGAAGAAAGGGGGGGAAGGGGTGGATGGGGGGTTTCTTCGGAAAACGAAGATGAGGGAGTAGTTTTTTACTAGGCTACTTATAGTGAGTTTGGATTAATCTGATTGGCTAACTAATGATAGTAGAAGAGAGACCAGCTGCAGTCAATCATATCACGTGCTCCTCTTGAAATTAGTTTGTGAAACTTCACTTAGCAGCTTTGTCATATTAAAGATGATAAAATCATGACAGTGCCACTGTAGTTGTTCTTTAATTTAGCTGGAACAGGCAGACAGAGCTAGAAAAGGGCAGGGACCCAAGGATAAGCCCAAAGAAGAAATAGCCACAGGAAGGGTTTGAGACAGCACAGTTACAATCTTGTATCTCTTCTTTGCTCACGTGATGAAAAGCCAAATTTGTGACTAAACAAACAAAGCTTTAGAACCTCTCTCACTTGTGACAGTAGTAGACCACTGATGTACACACAGCTCAGCCTACAGGCCCTGATCTTTATCAGCACTTATGTGCCATTGAGTCAGGTAAAAACTTTTTTTTCACAGTACTTGGTTGATCACCATAAGGATTCTGTTGTGCAAAAATGCACCATAATCTGACAAACCATATAATTAGCAAATATTTGAGAAATGCAACAAAATGACCTGAACTTTTTGTTATTTGTAGGTGAACAGCCAATTTAAGAGTTCACACTTGCTGATGATTGATTATAAAGCTTGTTTGGCATGCTGTCCCGGAAGAGAGCCCTGAGCTCACAAGATCCTCGACCCCAGGGCTCCCTCCCATTTGCAAGGTGAAAGGGGAGTTTGAGCTCAGGTGGATCTTGAGAACTCCCCTTCTGTAGTAGCTGATGAACAGATAGTGATTGCTCTTAAGAGATAACTACTTACTAGGAGCATGTCTATGGTGCCGATTTGGATTAGTCAATGAACTTAAATTGCATGTTTTTGGATGGTGGGAGGAAACCCGGGAACCCAGGGGAAACCACGTGAGCACGGGGAAAAGCTCTGCATAGAAACGTCGGCTGGATTGGTAAGGACTAGAAGCAGTGACGTTCTTGCTGTGAGGCAACAGTGCTAACCACTGGGCCACTGTGTCACCCATCTTGGAAAGGAGTAGAGGTGGAAGGTGGGATTCTTCAAAATAAAGATGGCTGTTATGTGAAACTTAGGATATTTATAGTGGCTTAGGAATCGTCTGATTGGTGAATCATAAATTGAATAATGTGGGACCGGCTGCAAGCAATCATAAGCACGTGATCCTGTCGAAATTAGTTTATAAATAAACTTCACTTAGAGCACACACGCACATTTATGGCCAGAGTGCAGATTGTGCTGAATAAGGTAAACTCCCACTGACATGAGACCAACGTGTGGAACATGCCAATCAAATTAGCATGGCAGATTCTTGCAGATAAACTGACATTTCCTTACAGTGATTGTAGGCTTTTGTTGACAGACATGGTTTGGAATTCAAACCATGTCTACACCATGTTACAGCCATCTCATCTTTCTTTCTGAAGGTTGAAATATGTTCTTACTGACAACCCTCTGATGCCACTGTTGAATTTTCAGTGTAAAGACTGACCTACAAATTGCCTCAAGTTCATCAAACAGTTTTTTACAATAACTATCAGGGGTGTCAAAATTAATTGTTTCTTTGGTGCACTGCGATGCAGACGCGGACAATTCGGCATCGGTTCAGTAATAATCATAACCGGTTATTATGTACTGATGTCCTTTATCTCATATGCGCTGTCGCCGTAGCTTATTATGGTGAGGGAGGCGAGCCACGAGCACGAGTATTTACAACGATTTAACTATGTAAAACGCAGAAACTGTGCACAATTTCACTGCGTGTGTTTTTCCTGGACAGACTTTCACTGACTTAAAGCAGAAGCCCCTATTTCACTGAGATTAAAAGAATGAAAGTAAACTCTCTCTCTCTCACACACACACTGTGGCACAGTGCTAAGCCGCGGTCACACTGGGCTTTTCTCCCCATAGACTTCCATTCATACGCACGTGAATGCGTCAGACTGGAAACGCAGAGTCATGCGCAGGGTCACGCATCACTTGACTGCGTAAGACCAATCCAGGATCAAAACATTTACAAAATTTAAAACATGGAGCAATCGCTCGCTTTTTTAAATGTCTAATCATTTTGTTTAATCTCGCCCCTTTACGCAGCACTGTACGACAGAATTTCGCAAGCTCAAACTCTAGTGTGACTTTGGCTTCACTCATCTGTGAAGAGCGCAGCACGCAAGAGCCAATCGCAGCCCTTTCTGTTGAGCGGGTGACCAATCATAGGGGTGTAAGAGAACCTGGTAGACAAGGATCAGAAAGCGAGCGGGATATTCATATTTATTTATATTATTTGCTATAAATGCTTGTGTTGTTTAAAGGTACAGTTTATATTTCTGACTGTTTGTAGTAAAGGACAAAATTGTATAAAAAATTGTATATAAATATATCTATAAATTTTTATACAAAAATTGCTGTGCTGTGAAGAATATATAAAACTGTGTATGGAAAGCATCGTCAATGCACCATGATGCACCGAGATATCGAATTGAACCTAATCAATGGCATGATAATTGTAACCGAACCAAACCGTGAGACAAGTGTAGGTTCATAGCTCTAATAACTGACAGTTTTTTTCAATACATTTAACAAGTTTCCTAAACTCCTATTGCGCCAACACACCTAAAACACACAAATGGCAAAATGGTTAATTTCATGCTCAAAATCACACATTGTAAACTAAACCCCAAAACTAATTTCAAAATACAATAATAAATTAAAGCTGCAAGCAATGATGAAAGGGACCTCGCACCCGGGCTTTTATATATATATATATATATATATATATATAACCCTGAGAAAAATCACAGATTTATACCAAACTTCCTCCTGTCAGCAGGTGGCGCTATGACTGTGACTGATTATAGGCATGTAGATGCCTTCAGGAAAGCAATCTCATCGAACGTGAATTTCCAGGCAGGTCAAACATTGTTTGGCTGAGTTATAAGCACTTCCCCCTTCATGGCGAAGCATTGGATTTTGTCAGTCCGCCACAGACATGCCCTTCAGCGAAAACTCTAGATCTTCACAATTTAGCATCACAAAGGCACAATTCATATCAGGTTTGTGTGTGTGTGTGTGCCAAATATTCTGTAAATGTTTATATTTGTGTCTATTTCACATTATTTCCTATGGTGGTCATTTTGAACCCTGAAGACCACAAGTGTCTATGTGTGTGTGTGAGTGTTTATTTCTGTCTGTATATTTCACAATCTTGTTGTTTTAGATTCTCACCCCTTGCTATGCACTGATATTTAAATTATTACTAAATTCTAACATTTTGCCCAAATCCTCAAACTTTCTTTGTAGTTCTAATGTTGAATACAAACAAGTCAGGTTTTAGGTTAAATTATTACATCAATTATAATGAGGGAAGAGTTCTTGAGAAGTCCTATGAGTTCTCCCTCTGCTGGACAGTCTGTGGTGTGACATGGCCTTTGCCTCTATGATAAACTCCCTGTGGCCTTGGATGTTTAGGCCTGTCACAATGGAAAGTTTAAATTAAGTTTTGGGTCCAGTATGTGACGTGCTGGAACTCAAGTGAGCTCTTCCAGCCCATATCCCTCCCAATTAACCAGGTAATGCAAGTCACAGCCCGGACATCAGGAATCTATCAACCATCTCACTGTATATGTGGGTTCCCCTTCTATGATGTGTGGAGGAAGTGGGACTGGAGGAGACAAGAGAGGTTTCTACAGGCTTCAGTTGAGAAATATGCCTTTTCTGCCTCACGTGCTCGTCCCTCCATTGGAAATAACGAACTAACGACGCGCAGCGCCATGCATTTCGCGTTGTCGCGAGTGAAAGTGACGACCGTGGGGTTTGCTCACTATTCTGCCGCCTAGGTCGCCTCTATGGATGCGCTGGCCCTGCTCAGGACACTATTCATGTTTCTGCCGCGCCACAGAGCGTTATCTGAATAGTTTCATTTTAAATAACATGCGAATGTACACGTCTGGTGTGCCGCGTCATGGCTCTGAGCAGGTCAACCAGAAGTGCCGCTCGGCGACACGCAGCGTCGCGCCATGCAGCGGCATGCTTTTTTGAATTCTAAACATAAGTTTCTAACAGGTGACACACACCGACGCTGCAAGTGTGCGATACTTTCAACTGTCATGTGCGCGCCATGTCGCTGTGCATCCGGTGTGTGATGCCCTTCAGTCAAAGTTAATTCAGTGTGCTTTATTAGTCTCGGTGTAGGCTACAAGCTCGGAGCTTTAAACTAGCACACAGTTGGCTGTAAAACTATACAAAGACACAAATGATTTGTACTCTCTGCTTGGTCTGTGTCTGAGTCGTACAAGTACAGCTGGTTGTACCTGGTTGGTACACTCATGTTGCTTCTCTCTTGTCTGCCTGTCTATTACACAAAGCGAGGGTGCTCTTGGCTTCGCCCCCTTGTTAACTTGGGCGGGAAGTCGAAACTAATTTTCATGTGAAGCAACACGCCCCTAAAACAGCAAACTGTGTACACGCCCCCAAAATGGCACTTTTTAACACATCATAATAAAAAAATCTGAATTGTGTTTTGAACTGAACCTAAACTGGCACACTCAGAAAAACCATAATATTAATATTACATCTTAAAAAAGGGGTAAAATAGGTGCCCTTTAACAACATTTTCACTTATAATTACAGTTTATTTCCTCAATAATTTATATTTACTTTCATGCTGCCATGCATATATTTTTATTAAATTATCTATTATTATTTGCGATGCAGTGGTGCAGCAGGTAGGTCTGTCGCCTCACAGCAAGGTCACTGGTTTGAGCCTCGGCTGGGTCAGATGGTGTTTCTGTGTGGAGTTTGCATGTTCTCCCTGCGTTCGCGTGGGTTTCCTCTGTGTGCTCTGGTTTCCCCCACAGTCTAAAGACATGCACTACAGGTGAACTGGGTAGGCTAAATTGTCAGTAGTGAATGAATGTGTGTGGGTGTTTCCCAGTGATGGGTTGCAGCTGGAAGGGCATCCGGTTAGAAAAAAATAAATCAAGCGTTCTACACGGGTTCAGCTCTCTTTGCGTGGATACACATTCTAATCTACAGATGTGCAGGTTTTGTCTGGGACTTCACATTTCTGGATGCAGGTGTGTGAATGTGTTTTGCACCATATTCACTGCAACAATAGTAGTAAAGAACGTAAGCGGATGAGTTTCTGTATTTGTGATTTATCCGATGGGATTTGTACACCTGCACTGAAGGATTTGAAAAGGTGTAAATGTTGCGTTGTGTTTGTTGGAGACAAAAAAAATACCTACACACTTGCAAATTAGCTCTGCAAGTACAAATTTAATGATACACATTTGTGGCTATTCTTTACAACTACAAATTACACTTTCACAGCTGCTTGGGAGATTTGCACCAAAAATACCTTCATAGATAGCAGCAAAGAAAAAAACTGCATTGAAAACATGGGGTGTAAGGCGAAATATGAATGTAATTTAATGATGTTGTTGATTAACAGTCTTAGTTTTTAAGAGTAGCTTTAGGCTTATTTAGAACACTGCTTATTTGCAGTTCTTAAGCATAAACTTAATTTTTTCATAAACGGGCTTAATTCAGTATAATTGTACTTCATTTTATTTAATCAAATGTAGGCCTATAGATTATTTGGTTGCATTTTAAACTTATAACAGCGCCGTTTACTGTTCTACAGTCTTCACTGGTCATCATTACTGATCTGTATGCCCCACCTACTGGAGGATAATGATTTTGCATTGTAATTCTGCGGATGTTTTCTACAGGGTTGATTAACGCAGCATAATGTCACAAAGTCATGATATGTTTTTAATTGTTTTAGTTAGTATTTTGAAATAATATAAATCTAATTTAATTAAACAATTACTCACGCTAGCTAATGGCTACTACTAAGCTTACCACAGCCCGTAATAATGCAAATAAACACCTAGTTTATGTTGTCGTATTTTCATTGTCTTTTTTGTTGTTTCTAGCTTAATAAATAAGAACTAAATTCAGTATCCAAATCACAGTTTAAAAATGCTTATATTTATATATCTATTGCTGAATTACAAGTTCAGTTTTCGACTAGCCTCGTGAAAAAGTGAATGATTTTGGATTATTTATTTATTTTGAAAAACGGTTGGATACTCAAAAAATTTTTCAAAATTTCTGGCCTTGCCCCTGGCTGTGTAACCAGAGGATGTGACACTGAGAACAGGGGTGCGGATCCACATGCAGGTTTATTAGCAGGATGGTCAGGCAAGCAGTGGTCAATACAAGAGCAAACAGATGTATGAGGGCAATCCAGAGTCGTAGTCAGATAACAGTAGGCAGATGGTCACAAGGCAGGCAGCAGACAGGAATATAAGACAAGGCTAGGTTCAAACACGGCAAGACAAGGTAAAGAAAACGCGTTGTGTTGTCACTAAACAGTAGATAAGACTCAGCAACAGAGTGTTAGTGCACTGTATTTATGTGTATGCAATCAGTCCTTGAGCAGCATGAGCTGTGGGAGTGTAAAATGGGATTAGGAACCGGTTGTGTGTGTGTGTGTGGTGCATGACTAAATATGTAGTCTATAAATGGAGGATTTGTAGTCCATTAGTGAACGGAGTGTTTGTGAATTCAGCGATCTCTGGTGGTTAGATCGCTGGTGATCGTGACAGGCTGCAAATTGAAAATGACATAACCACAGGACTAAACAACAAAGACAACATCAACGCTTATATTGCCAGGTCTAAAAGGAGGATTTTGCTGCATAAGGTAGGGCAGTATTATTTATATTGACTGCCATGCCAAAACACATTTTTGTTTGTTAGACAGAAGGCTACCATTAATAATATAATATAATACAATTTATTAATATTATTATTATATAGATTAGTGGGTTAGTATAAAAAATAATTTAATTGTATGTGTTGAATATAATAGACGTTTGTTGATAGGTGGAGCTTTTGTTAAAACGTTTTCTTTGTCGCAAATCTTTTTAAATGCATTAAAGGCTAGCGGATATATTAGCCTTACCCTGGAGTTTGTTCACCAATTAATAAAGTGATTAAAGAAGGGAATAAAGAGGGTAATAAAGTGGAACTGTAACCATGCTGCAATTTAGGATAAGTCTGTGGTAGAAGTGTAGAAAATAAAAGGATCTTTGTAGCTTTCACAGTAGATGGCTGTAACTAGTCCTGGACGGGACTGACTTTCTCCTTGTCCATTTATATTCAGGAAGAGCCATACTGTGGTGATTTCCTGACACATGGAAGCTAAATCCAGAGACGTATAGGTATGAATTGATTACACTTCAAAGTGAAGCAAATGGAAGTGAAAATATATTCAGTATACAGTATATAGTCAGCTTCATTCAGTTGACATGTCCCCATGTATTTTCCTTGCAACCTTCCCTCACATCTTGTTTACAATGTTTAGGTTAGTTTTCAGCAAACTTTTGGCAAAAATGTAGAAATACGTAAAATATGATAGTGGTAAGGAGGAAAATCATATATTTCTAAAACATGAAGATTCATAAATTATGACATTGAATAAATTAATTAAATTATTTCTTTCAGTCAACATAATTCACGTAATACTCTAGAATCTTATCAAATAACCTCTAAAAAAAAAGACAAAGCTGTCATAATTTGCAACATGTAACAAAACCCTCCTCCCAAAGGGAATCTTCAAGCATCTGGTTGTTAAGCTCTGAATGTTCATTCAGAAGAACAGTATGTGTGTGGAGTTCAATGGTGTTGAAAACAGCTTGAACAGCTCTTCAGAAAATTCAAAGTTTTCATCAGGGACATTTTAGGAAACTAATCACACTTTTCCTTAGAGATGTGTTACTAATTAGCACTGAAATATACATCACAGTCAACTATGTTTAATTAAGCATGGAGGCATTTCATCATTTGGATTTTTAAATTAATTTTCCTTTTCCTTTCCTTTCCTTTTTTTACTGAAATAACTTTTACAGACCACATTGTTTGATAGAAAAATATTATGACTGATTTGAGAACGTTTTGTGCATTTCTTCCGAACTGAGCACATAACTGTGCATGCATGCAATGCATTTGATCTCTTCTCAGAGGAAATAAAAATAAATCAAAGATTAAGATCTCTTTAACATCTCAAATATTTCTCATAGACAGATATGAGGTTACTTTACAATCAAATGGAGAAACTAGCATACGCCTCTTGCTTCTTACTGTTGTTTCATGAGACAAAGTTTAATATTCTCACATTTGTCTCTATTAACATATCTTAAATTAATCTGATGCTCTCCTTTTTGTCTCATCTTTTCACTAAAGGGGGACTGAGACCAGAACGGAGTAAATAAACAGTTTATTGCAGAATGATGTAAACAGGATATATGACAAGGAGGTAAAGTCTCAATATTGCAGATGGTGAGCAGTGAAGCCATGATTGAGTGAACTGGTGACGATGATGGAGACAGGCAGGATTGGGATACACACAACCAGGAAGAAACCACACTGCACGACACATGAAGACACCATGGGGAACAGGGACTTATGGGTGGATGTGATGAGCGGGGAATGACATGCAGGTGTGCTGGTGATTTAGTATTCAGGTGATGGGATCTTGCTGAATGGGGGGAACCTGGCCTGGCTGTGACGCATCTAAAATTTCGTAAGTATCCCCCCAACATCCTAAAATGTTCATTTATTTCTCCTTAGGTGCTCTCACATTTGTTACTACTGTGAAGATTCATAAAATATCACCTCAAAAGAGGAGTTCCACAGTGCTCATGTTTTTCCTTCTTAATAAAGGAATCTGGTGCTCACACATTTGTCTTAAAAGTTATATGAGATATCACAATGTGTTCAGTCTTTCCTCTTTTCTTAATAAACTGGTGCTCTCATAGTTTCTGCTGGTTTCAATATCATGTATGCCAATATTCCAACAGTCAAACATCTATGTTGTGTACATATTTTTAATAATCAACATGATAATAAAGAAGATGCTGAATTAAGCTGTGTATGATTTGTCCAACTAAACTCTCTTTAACTCTCCTGTTGACTTAAAGGTGTCATATACTGCATTGATTACATTTTAAATAGTTTTCTAATAGCTACATAGTGGGAATTTGGAATTACCCCCCAAAAATTGATATGGATTTACATGCTTATTTTTGGACCTAAAAAATGGATGAATTTAGATTTGTAATGGTTTTGTTTTTTTATTCATTTTTTATTTCTATAGTGCTTTTACAATATAGATTGTGTCAAAGCAGCTTAACATGGAAGATTATGATTATGATTTTTTAACAATTTATTTGTAAATTACTGTGTGAAATAAGTATTTGATCACTTGAGTCAAGCATTTTAAATATTTAGTACAGAAGCCTTTGTTTTCAATTACAAAGGGTACCTGTAGTTCTTCACCAGGTTTGCACACACTGAAGGAGGGATTTTGGCCCACTCCACCATACAGATCTTCTCTAGATCTGTCAGGTTGTCGCTGAGGAACATGGAGTTTCAGCTCCCTCCAAAGATTTTCTAGGCCACTCCAAAACCTTGATATGCTTCTTACGAAGCCACTCCTTGGTTTTCCTGGCTGTGTAAAAAGTTTTACTTTGGTCTCATCTGACCACAGGGCTTTCTCCCATGAATACTCTGGATCATCCAGATGGTCCCTGGCAAATTTCAGATGGGTCTTGACATGGGCTAACTTAAGCAGGTTTGCATAGTTGCATAGTTTGCACAGTGCGATGCATAGTTTTAAAACATGACATCTTAGGGTATTACTGATAATAGCCTTGAAAACGGTGGTCCCAGCTCTCTTCACGGCATTGATCAGCTCCTCCCGTGTAGTTCTGGGCTGATTCTAGACCATTCTTGGCATCAATAATACCCCACAAGGAGAGATCTTCCGTGGGGCCCCAGTCCGAAGGACATTGACAGTCATCATTAGCCTCTTCCATTTTCTGAAAATTGTTCCAACAGTTGTTCTTTTTTTTACCAATCTGATTGGCAATTGCCCCGTAGCAGTTTCAGCTTTATGAAGGTCTACAATTTTGTCTCTTGTGTCTTTTTACAGCTCTTTGATTTTGGCCATGTTGCTACTTAGATTTTTGACTGACTGTTGGGTGCACAGGTGTCTTTATGACAGCTAGTGACCTGAAACAAGTGCTACTAAATTAGAATCATGAGCAGAGTCTAGCTGGACTATTTAAAAGCAAAATAACAGGTCTTTGAGGGTCAGAAATTTGGCTCAAAAGCAAGTGATCAAATACTTATTTCACACAGTAATTGTTCACACAGTAACACATTTTTATTTTTAGATTCTGTCTCTTACAGTGGAATTGCACCTATACTGAAAATTCTAGACCCCTCCATGATTTCTAAGTAGGAGATCTTGAAAAATCACAGTGTGGTCAAATACTTATTTCCCTTACTGTATGTGGCATTGCCTTTGTGTTTTTGCATTAGCACTGTTATAGCTGAATATGTTATAAAGTTCACATAAGTCCAAACCTTGATGAGTTTTATTTCCTCAGCTAAACACAAAAGATTATATTTTGAAGAAATCTGAAAGCCTGTAACCGTTGCCTTACATACTGTAGTAGGAAAAACAAATACTACTGAAGTCAATTGTTACAGGTTTTCAGGTTTCTTAAAAATATATTATTTTGTATTCAACAGAAGAAATAAATTAATCAGGTTTGGAACAAGTGAAGTAAGAGTAAATGACGACAACAAAGTTTTTGTGTGAACTATCCTTTTAACTGTCAAAATTATCAAAACGGAGCTAACATAAGTTAATCTTTGAAAACCAAACTACACATATGCAATAATATTATTTTTACATTTATATTTAAGCAACTTAATAACTTCTAAACTTTTCACAGTTATTTCTTTAGGCTTTATACTGGAAATATGTTTGCTTAAAAACTATTGTATAAATTTAACATAAATGAACATACTGTGGTCAATGTGACGATTGCAGAGATTGCATTGTGCCATTATCACATCGCTATGATTAAGTGCTGTCATTTTTGTTGTCTAGTTTGTTATTAAGAGTAAAGGTATCTTCTTCTTTTGAATTGAACCCAGAAAAGCTGAAAACTTTATTACTTCATTACTGCGCCCCATGTTGAGTTTCGGCTCTATATTGTACAGAAATATTATACACATATTGTTAGTCATTTTTACAATTATGAGACAATTTTTCTATTGGCTTCCACTATCATGTTAGGCCTAACGGAACCACTTTTATTTTAAACCTTACTAAACCACACTAAAATGTGACTGAACATTTTCACAAATTGATATTTATCTACAATAAATAAACCGCATTGGAAATTTGCAATAACTTTAATGCTAACGATAATTTTTTTTTTTTGTGTGTGTGTGAGTATGTTGTTGTATTTTGCACTGTCTGTATTTTACACTGTCGCTGTATTTGCACTGTCTGTATTTTGCACTGTCTGTATTTTGCACTGTCGTTGTATTTGCACTGTCTGTTTTTTGCACTGTTGTTGTATTTGCACTATCTGTATTTTCCACTGTCTGGAGCCAGCACCTAAGCTTTTCACTCATCATAGCACACGTGCTGCTGATGATGTGACAATAAAAGTGATTTGATTTGATTTAAACACAAACTGTTGGAGCGCTAACCTTAGGTAAACACCATGTTCAAAAGAGGAACATGCTATTTAACTCGACACATTTCTTAATTAAATTAATAACTAATCACTCAATATTTAAGTAAAATTACTTTAAATGCCAAATTATCACTTACCTGGAGCAAATGACAGGGAAGAATGTTAAACTCATACGGTAGTCTTTGCAACTGAAGTGTGGCGTGCCAGACAAGTCAGCCATAGCTGAACCTTACTAGGATCTTATGTGTTTTTTGTTAACTGGCCCACATACTGCAAAGCAGCTGTAAATCAGAAGAACATTCCGGCCTATTCTGAATTTATGGCAAAACATATATGGTGATAAGCTGGCCCATACCTGTTCAGCCATGCCATACCTACATCACATGTGCCAGCTATTACCGATATTTGACCCAAATGTTCTTGCTATCTGGGTATTGCAACATAAGTGTCAGTCCAGTTTTCACAGTTTAAGTTCAGTTTAGTTCAGTTCAGTGTGGTTTAATTGGGTGTTTAATTGAGTGTTCCCGGCCCCGGTTGCCCTAAATAATGCAAACAAACAATGCTTTAGAGGATTTGTATTTCAAAAGCATTTGTGTTTTATGTGTATGCTGCTCATACCTGTCAACATTGGGATGTGAAAATAAGGAATATGCCGATCATAATAGAGGATTCTTCAGATGCCAACCCCCCACCCAACCCCCCTTAAAAATCCCCAAATTACTAAATAGGTTGATTTAAAGTTGTTTCATTGTAAATAAAAAGTTGAATGGTCAGTAATGTTTTATTATTATTATTTACAAAAGAAATAAAATAGTATACATTAGCAGCAAATACATTAGCAAACAGTTCCAACAGAGTCTGGCTGCAGACACAATGCAGTCTCAGACCGATGCAATCTTGGCTGCGCATGCGCATTTATATCGATGCAATCTCAGCTGGTCATGTGCATTTGAACACATGTATTCTCGTGCATGTGCATGTCAAAGGCCAAAATAGGCCAAAACACATTTTACAAACTAAAGGTACGACAGAAAAAAGAACTACCTATGTAACTGTACACATAATTATGTCACGAGGTAGCCTGTAAACTCCTATTAGGGTCGCGGCCAGGATTTTGTTTAAAATATTAGCTGAAATGATTAACAAGGACCTGTTTATATTCCTTCATTGCAGAAAGGAAAACACTATAAATGTATTTAAAACTTTCAAATTAAGAATTATATTTATAATGATTTATAATGAGGCAGCACGGTGGCGCAGTGGGTAGCACGTTTGCTTCACAGCAAGCTGGTTCGAGCCTTGGCTGGGTCAGTTGGCATTTCTGTGTGGAGTTTCCATGTTTTCCCTGTGTTGGTGTGGGTTTCCTCTGGGTGCTCTGGTTTCCCCCAAAATCCAAAGACATGTGGTATAGGTGAATTGGGTAAGCTTAATTGTCCGTAGTATAAGTGTGTGAATGAGTATGGATGTTTCCCAGTGATGGGTTGCAGCTGGAAGGGCGTCCGCTGCGTAAAACATATGCTGGATAAGTTGGCGGTTCATTCCGCTGTGGCGACCCCAGATTAATAAAGGGACTAAGTTGAATGATTTTTAATGCTTCTTTCTCAATAAATGCTAATATGTTTCCAAAAACACACAGCAGTTGGTGATTGATGACTTTAGTGAATTAATATCTGCGGTCAGCCAGTGCAGATGTGGACGTATGAGCAGTGCAGAAATGGACGTCTGAGGAGTCAATGCAGATGTTTTACTGTGATGCACCTGTAAGAATAAATTGAAGAGACAGATGTAAAAATGGTTCTGATTCCTATAATATTTGTATTCCACATATGTCTTGTGTCCATGCATTTAGTATTGTCCTTTGTTACCAACATTCAAATTACTTTACAACTGTTGTATTATTCATGTTTGTAGACTCTTTACTAACACAATTTATCACTAACAAAGCATTAGTTAAGGGAATTAGAATTATTTTAGTAAATTGTACACTACTTTAACAACAATAAACTGTGTTACTAGCATTTGTAAACATGTTACTTGCATGGTTTATCAGTAACAAACCATCTGTTATTGGAATCAGAAACTTTATTGTAATGTGTTCATCACTCCAACATTATGTGTTACTAACATTTATAAACACTTTACTGATATGAATTTCACAAAGTTCGTATGCAGTAAAATCATTATTCACTGCTTTGTAATAGTGTCGTGCAAGTTACTTCCAAACTGTAATACATTACAGATTACTTGTTACTGTTATTTAAAAGTAATCCTTTACATTACAATATTACTGCCTCAGAATTGTAATGTTACATTACTCTTACATTACTTTTTAGTTACTTTTACCAAAATAACTACAGAATTAGAACTTAACATTCTAAAATGACCAAATGTACTGCAGAGCATTTTACATCCAGTAGAAAGCGACATGATGTAGCAGAACTGTGACCTATCCAGACTACTAACAATATAGTATATAATTGGCAACGTGAAGGCTCAAGATACTGCAAGAAAGGATGACAGTCAGATTCACAAATGATCTGTTAAAAGTATGGTTGAGGTAAAGTGGTTCCCCTTCATAGGGAACTCCAACGTGTGTCTGTAATAACAGACTTTTGGGAGTACTTCAGACGACCAATCGCTTCTGATGATAAGAAAACGGGCCAATGAAATGCCAATTGAGTTAGCGGAGCTAAGACTGATGAGCTCATCAGGGCTATATAAGCCAGCTGCTGGAGTCAGATCCTCAGAATTGTTGCTTCAGAGCTGATCGTGAGCTGAACAACTTCTGCTAAGCTGACTTCCAGAGAAGAAAGCCTTACCTTCACCAGTGCGGAAAGAAGACGTACTAGTGGCGGGCTGGGTTTCCCGTCCTCCGGGTGTTTCGCTAGTGATCTAAAAGAGATTTTCCTAAGAAAAAAAAGGTCTGGGGGTCCAGCATGTCGATGCGGTGCCCGCGGACAGCTCATGCTCTCACTGCGAGGGCGTGATTGTTGCATCGCTAAGATCGCAGCTTCGGCCATCCCCGTTGCTCCCCGTGAAAGCGGCATCGGAGGGCGAGCTGTTATGCTCAGATGACAGACTGGGCTCGCTTCCATCCTACGGGGTGCAATGCGCGGTCACGGTTCTCGAATCAGACATAACGGCTGCACTTCCTGGGCTGTTTCGGCAGTGCGGCTGGAGATGGCTTGTCCCCCAGTCTCACCGCCGGACCGACTAGAGGGTGTGACGTGCGGGCTGATCTAAGATTAATCTTCCAGCCCCGTCCCCTTCTTCCCAGGGGCGCAGTGAGCACACGCTGGCATAGAGGGCGTTTTTCTCTGCCCAATTCACGTGTGCTTCCGCCTTCACCTCCCTTGATGGCGAGGCGGCCAGTGGGTACGAAGCCATTTCCTCAGGTGGTGGGCGCCGCCACCTGGAGGGGTAAGCTGAGACCCCCGTCTAAGGCGGGTGGGTTATCTGTGTCTATCAAGGCCAGAGCCCACACCGCTGCGGGCCATGCCGCTCCAGCGTTGGCTGCTCCTCGCCGAGTGCGCTCTTCCCGCGGCTCCAAAAGGCTCCGCCGTCCCAGTCCATTCCATGGCTGGTGAACGCGCCGAGCCTTCCCTGCGGGGAGTTGACTCTCCCGTCACAGGTCGCCGTTAAGTCCAATGCAATACGAACCTGAGGCGGGCCACTTGGAGAGGAGGAGAACCGTTCTTTCCCCGGTGGAGGCTGGGGCTCCCCCGCGAATGTATAAAGAGTAGCGATCCGAAAAGAGCGGCTTTTCCTCCCTCTGGATGTGAAAGCCCAATTGCTGCCAGCATGGGACACGCTGCTATCCAGCTCTCAGCTTTGGTGCATTTCGTCACAGGCTTGGGGCGCCAGAGGATGAGCTCCTTTCTTGCACCTCCAGCAACTCCAGCGGATCCTGGGAGTAAGGTAAGAGTCAATCTCTTATTTTCACCTCTTCCTCGCGACGCTCTGCTTCCCGGGATGAGCACTCCCCATCCCGAAGCTGCCCCTCCGCGGGTACATCAGCGATCGTTCCGGGTATGCTGCTAGTTAGCGGGCTCTGTCAGTCTGGTTAGCGCTGCTCAGCCCGCGCAGTAGATCAGGGAGACGGTCAGACTCGGCTATGCGTTTCAATTCGCTGTTGGCCTCCCGAGTGCACTAGTGTGTATTTAAGCGATCATCGCTATGCCACTCCCTGTCTCGCCTGAGAAGATTATTATCCTCCTGGCGAAGGATATAATCAAGCCAGTCCTCCAGCCGAGATGAAGAGCAGGTTACGTCCCTCTTCATCGTATCCAGAAAGTGGTGGGTTATACCAATCCTATCTGCGTCTCTCATCTCGGGTTGGAGCTGGACTCGGTCTGCATCACGGTGCGCTTTTAGCGCGCTGGGCTAGCGCTGTCCTGTCTGATTAATTCGGCAGTTATATTGGTCTCACTGAAATTATTCAGAGGCTCCTGGGGCATATGACATTTTGTAGCCGCTATCACGCTGCTCAATTGTTCATATGAGACTAATTCAGCGCTGGCTTTGCGATCGGGTCCTCAGATGGGCATGGCACGCGGAGAGGCACCGGGTTTACGTCACCACGCTGTGTCTCCGCACCTTCAGCCCCTGGATGGATCTTGCCTTCTACGGGCCTGAGTGCCCTTAGAACAAGGGTCCAGTTATGCTGTCATCTTGACAGATGCTTCCAGTATGGGCTGGCGGGCTATGTGTATCGAGCATGCAGCTGCAGGTTCGTAAACCAAACCCTGGTTGCATTGGCATTTCAACTGCCTGGAGATGTTGGCATTGTTCTTTTACTATCTGCCGGTCACTACCAAAGCGGGAGGGGAAACGCGTGTTGGTTAGGACGGCCAGCACGGCTGCGATGGAGTACATCAACCGTTTGGGCGGTGTTCGCCACCTCAGCATGTCTCACCATCCGCTCCTCCAGAGTCTTGCAGCTAAATAGCTGCGCGCCATTCATATTCTGTACAAGCTCTCCATGCCAGCTACAAGCTCTCAGGACTGCTATGTTCCGGGAGAACGGAGACTCCACCCCGGCACGTTCCAGCTGTTATGGGCACGCTTCAGAGAAGCCCAGGTCATCCTGCTGTTTCTCCCGAGCCCTTCGCTGGCTGCTTTTTCTGCTCTGCACAAAGGCGCTGGCTCTCAGCTGGCCCCGGGTTATGCAATATGCATATTTTTCAGCCTTTTCATTGCTATGTTCGCGCACTGCTCTTAACGTGACATGTAAGCATACGCAGCTCTTTTCTGTTATGATCAGCAGAAGGAAAGTGCTGTATTAAAATGGAGGTTGGTCCATTTTTTTATTTATGCCATCCCCCTCGCTTCATGTGCCAGGGCGAACTTTCTATTCTACTAGTAAGTTTCCCTTTTCAGGTGAACCCTAGAGAATTCCTCCAAGGCCCCGAGCACCTGACTCAGTGGAGGAGTCGAGTGCTTTGCTCAGTGTGTAGTCTGGTACGCCTGATCTGGTCTACCTGCATACTGAGGTTCTGTGCCAGCTATGTGCATTCCCCTGTCTAGGTGATGCTATATGCATTATCCACCCTGTTGTGTTCCCCCTATTCAGGCGGACCCATGTCTTCCCTAACCGCTAACCAGCTTATCATATGTAGCACTCCCCCTCAATAGGGCTCGTCCATATGCTTTCTTACCATCAAGTCTCCCCCTCCGGGAAGCAGGTGGTCTCCGCAGCGTCCTCCCCCTTTGGGGACTGGCACGCTTTCCCAACGTACTGTCGTATCTCTAAAATCCCTAGTCTATATTAGCGAGGTAAAAGCACATTCAGCAGGCAATTCTGAGGATCTGACTCCAGCAGCTGGCTTATATAGCCCTGATGAGCTCATCTGTCTCAGCTGTGGAGCTCAGCTCCACCAACTCAATTGGCATTTCATTGGCCCGTTTTCTTATCATCAGATACGATTGGTCATCTGAAGTACTCCCAAAAGTCTGTTATTACAGACACACGTCTCTGTTCCCTTATTCGGGGAACGAGGGTTATGGACGTAACCAGACGTTATCTGGCAATATCTGTGAATAGTTTGACTATATTCATATTAGACACAACAGGCCTACAGTATATGTAAACTCCAATGCCATGACAAAATGCAGATTACTTTTCTCTTCTTATTGTTGCTATTATTGTATTCACTTTCACTTTTAATCTTCAAGTGGCTCACAACACAAAACTGTCCTGCACAAAGTGAGCATGATGAACATGGCTTTCTCAATATAATGCTCATGCACCGATTTCCTCTGTTTGTGGACAAAACTGCTTGCAAGCTCTCAAATATACGCTGCTCGCACACAAATTTTCTCACGTTTACTCAAATATGCGCAGCTCACACACAAATCTTTTTGCGCACTCTCAGTACACTCGGTCAGTGAGATTATATGCAGACGCACAATTTGTATCTTGTGTTCTTTCTTCCTTTTGTGCTTTTTGATATGCTTTATATTGGTGCACTATTTATTCACAATAACCAAAATAGACCAAAATCATTTTTAATCTAATAAACCATAAAATTTTTGGCTGTATGTTATGTGATGAGATATTTCCAGTTTTAATCCCTTAAAGACATAGAGATTAGAAATTGGATGTAAAGAATACGTTTTATTTTAAAAACATTTATTAAACATCTAAAACGTGCACCATACTAATCAAATCAAAAACATTTAAACAAAAATATAACAAACGCAAGCAGAAATGTTACTGTTATAGAAAATAGGGAAACACTTAAAACGGTATTATAGTCTACTGTACTATTCACTCTTCAAATAAATCTCACTATCAATCTCATTTTATCATGGCAACTAAAATAAGTAAAAATAGTCTAAAATAGTCTCTGCTGTCTTCCACATTGTTGATGAGATTGTGGAGGACATTTTCCCTGACATCCTCTTCATTTTGAGGAGAAGCTGTTCCACAGCACCCCTGAACACACATATTGTACCGTATTTTGAACAGTACTATAGTAAAGTACTTCAATTAATCTGTTGTGGTAATACTATAGTTGCTATGGTAACACAACAAGTGTAATATAAACAAATGACCCAGTGCTGTAGTTTTTTTTTTTTTTTTTTTTTTTACAATATAGGGTATATTATACTACAATCACCACACTTTACTGTAGTAAAACTTTGTATTTAATTTTATGAGTTCACTATTCTAACTTTGTATTTAGTTTTATGAGTTCACTATTCTTAATACTACAGTATGCTAAAGCATTCATTAACAAGTTGTAAATAATAATAGCCTAAAACATAGGCAGTATACCTAACACTCAAAAACAGTAGTATTTATTATAGATTTTACCTTAACCTGTAGGTAAATAGTGTAGCAATGTATAAACCATATCAACATTCTTGGGATAACAATTTAACCGGAGGATCTCTACAGAGCAAAAGCACGAAAAGATGAAACACAAGGCACAAATTGTGAGTCTGCGTCATCTGACGGAGCGAGAGCAGATCATTCGCACACGAGCAGCCCAGCCAGTGTTTTGAGTGCAAGCGAGGAGTTTTGAGCACGGACAGAGGAAACTGGAGCGTTCGCTCGCTCGTATTACATGGATGAGCTCTCGACTTGTAATACTTGTAATGCTTACGATGAAATAACGCCATGTGCACGTACGTCCACCTCGCGAATGTACTGTCTTCTGCCATTTTCATCTATTTGCCGCTTTTCTGCTGCACGTTAGGGCTTAACGTTACTGCGAACTGGGCTGAGGCAATAGCCCCGGATCTCAAGCTCAGAGGCTGAAATCATTCCGCGTTTAAAGTAAAGAGTTCCAATAGCCAGAGGGAGATTATTGACAACACACACAACTGCTGAAACAGTTCTACACCTCCATCATCGAATCAGTCATCTGTACTTCAATAACTGTCTTGTTTAGCTCAGCTACCAAATCCGACCTCCGAAGACTAGGTAGAATAGTTCGGACTGCTGAGCGAATCATTGGTACAACCCTCCCTACTCTCCAAGAACTGTACTTATCCAGAGCGAGCAGAAGGGCTGCTAAAATCACTCTGGACCTCTCACACCCAGCACACTGCCTCTTTGAACTTTTACCTTCTGGTCGACGCTACAGAGCACTGCGCACCAGAACACCCCGACACAGAAACAGTTTCTTCCCTCAGGCAATCCATCTCATGAACAATTGATGATGATAATAATTATGGAACCAACATCACTACCTGCTATACACTTTTTTTATACACACATACACTTATTTAACAACACACTTTACATGCCAATTTGCACATAACACCTGCACATATTATGTTGTATATAGTAATACACCTATACATACACTTGTCAAATTGTATATTGCATTCACTACTTTTTAAAATATATTTATTATCTGTTTTTTAGTCCTCTGTAATTCTGTTGCACTGTAGAAGCTCTGTCACGACAACAAATTCCTCGTATGTGTGAACATACCTGGCAATAAAGCTCTTTCTGATTCTGACATGTATGTTTACTCACCACAAACAGGAAATAGAACTGCGGTATTTTTTTATTTGTTAATGTCTTGCGGGAAAAAAGTTTGTTGTAACGCACGCGTTACTGAACATGTGCCGACTAAAATATTACTGAAAATGTATTAGTAATGCCTTACACTACTGCGTTACAGGAAAATGTAATACGTTACTGTAATACATTACTTTTTGTAACTCATTACTCCCAACACTGTTTGTAATAAACTCATAGATGTAAAGAACACAGTTATAATGTTGGGTTAGTGGTAAGTGAGCAAAGAGTTTACAAATGTAACATGTTGAATAGTGTACATTTTACAATAAATTTACCTAATTCCCTCAACTGATGCTTTGCTACTGATCAATCATATTAGTAAAGAGTCTACAAACATGAATAACATGCCAGTTTAAGATTGTGAAGTGCTGAACCTGAGTCATTGTTCTGTATACGTTTATTTTAACAACGATTTAGTATTACTAAATAAATGTGTTGTTCAGTGTTTAGTCATGTTATTTAATCAATGAACAAATACATTAGTCCATGTGAAAGTAAACATTAGCTAATTATGTTAAGCTGTTAATGTAAAGAGATACAATGCAACAATGAGAAACACTTTTTAAGTAATGCATATGATTATTTAACATTAACAAAGATTAATCAACGCTTAACATATGTGTTGTTCACAGTTAAATGTAAACTAATGTATGCACTGGTGTTATGTAATGCAATCTTCCTGTAAATGTTACGCTATTTAATCTTATGAATAAATTAATTTACTGTTAACAAGCTAGCGGTCGCTAAACTGTTTACTTTATCTAAACACATGGATGACATCGAGGGGCCTGTGTACAGGTTATATCGGACACATATCGCAATCATTTTTAATAACATTCAGCTAATAAGTAAAAACAACACATTCAACAACATTTCAAATAGAATAAATATACTGTGACGGAGGTCTATCCCATTCACCGAGGTCCTGGCACAAATCACGGGCAGCTGGAAGCGCAATCAGGAAGGGACCAGCGACACCTGTGCCTCGTCAGCCCCACCACATAAGAGAGAGGAGAGACGGCTTCATTTTGAGCTTGATCTCCCTCGTGAGCAGCAGCTAACGTCTCTCTCTCTCCCTTACAGACAGCACCTGAGACCTCTGAGCACTTCATGCAGGAAGCACTGAACCTCCCGAACCACATTCACAGAGAGGGCTGAACTGCAGTTAAAGCCACCGCCTAGAAGAAAGGCACGAGCTAGGAGAAAGGAGAAGACACACACACAAACTGCACTCACCGAGCACCTTTATTCAACCCCTTTTTGTTATCCTTAATAAATCCACCCTCCGGGGATACTTTTTGTTTAAAACCTGTGGTCCCTCTCCTGCGACAATACTTACAGTACAAGTTACGAGTGACCATACGTGAAGCATCTGTCTCATAGAGAGCGAAAGTGTGCCCGCGTGCGCATGTGGGGCTGAGTGTTGTCTGATTGCGCATGTCCAGCTGAGACTGCATCACTCTGAATGCGCATGTGGGGCTGAGATTTCACTGGTCTAAGATTGCATCGTGTCTGCAGCCAGACCCTTCTCAACAGTTCAGCTTATTGAATTTAATAGCTATTATAATGAAATAAAACCAAGCTATCTAATCTCATTAGCCATTTCGTCATTGTATAACTGACACATTCTGATTAAAGAGCAATGGATGAATCTGTTATTTATTTTTATTTTTTTCGTTGGATTACATTAAATAACAGGTGTTACTTTAAAAATGCAACCATCTAACGTTATAAAGAAAGCATTTGATTGCTTTCCTAACTTATATGTTTATTTAGGACAAAATTAGTCTTGTTTGAAGCAAAACCCTACCAAGATCGACATCTTTAGATATTATTATGATTAATTATGTGTAGGGTGACGCAGTGGTGCAGTAGGTAGTGCTGTCGCCTCACAGCAAGAAGGTCGCTGGTTCGAGCCTTGGCTGGGTCAGTTCGCATTTCTGTGTGGAGTTTGCATGTTCTCCCTGCGTTCACGTAAGTTTCCTCCGGGTGCACCAGTTTCTCCCACAGTCCAAAGACATGCAGTACAGGTGAATTGGGTAGGCTAAATTGTCCGTAGTGTAGTGTGTGTAAGTGGATATTTCCCTGAGATGGGTTGCGGCTGGAAGGAAATCTGCTGTGTAAAATCCTGCTGGATAAGTTGGCGGTTCATTCCGCTTTGGCGACCCCGGATTAATAAAGGGACTAAGCTGAAAAGAAAATGAATGAATGAATAATTATGTGTATATGTCTGTTTTAACACGCACCCAAAACTCAGACTTGGCTTGTTAACAATTGTTTGAATTCTGCAGCGTGAGGAGATTCAGAACTTGATCTGGGAAAAAAGTAGGAGAAATTGTGACATGATGTTTTTTTGTTTTGTGGATTTATCCGGCAAGACTTATAATCTTTTTTTACAATCGCTATGACTTTTTCAGTACATTTAACAAGTTTTCTAAACTCTTAACACACCAACACACCTTAAACACAATTGGCAAAGTGATTAATTTCATGCTCAAAATCACACATTGTAAACTAAACATCTAAACTAATTTTCAAAATACAATAATAAACTAACACAATAGACCATGTCTAACAAAACACTGCAAACATGTTTCAAAATCAAATAATTATTCAAAACCCAAACACATGTTCTCTTCCACCAGGAGCATTAAGTAAATCATAACACACTGAGAAAAAAACACTATCATCAGTTGAAATGACAAACTGCTTTATTTTATGTGTCAGGTCTGCCCTTATATTTGAAGCCTCTCTACGCTTTTGTTTTGTTGGGTTTAGTAAATGCATGCATTTTGTTTATTTTGCTGCAAAAATTCAATACAAAAAAATGAAAGACCATATAAGAGTAGCTTTATAAAATGATCAGTTTATGTAAAAAAAATACAGACACAGAATTACTGCAGTACAGACTTTATTTGCAAAAGGACATTACTGCAAGATATACAAACAGAAAAAGCACAGCATTTATAAAAAGCAAAAAACAAACAAAGTAATTTTATGCATTTGGCTACATGTTCTCATCCACATCACACCTGATCACCTTATCTTTTCTAGCAAGGCATAATGGGAAAAAGTCTCTTGTTCCTTTTCCACACAAGATCGTCCCAAAGAGTCCTCTTTTAGAACATATAATCATGTGATTGAAAAAAACCTAAGTGTGGTTCATAGATGGGAATCTGCTGTGATTTATGTATTTGCATAATTGCAATAAGCTGTTCCCCTTCGGGAGGGGAACTTCTATGCTATGTGGAAACTTCCACTATGGGGATTTTATTCAGAAAGCCAATCATCTGAAAGAGTATGCAAACGGGCCAATGAAATGCTAATGAGTTGGCAGCTTCAGCTTGCGCACCTTAATGCTCGTTGCAATCAATTTGCTATAAGAGCACAGCACGCGCAAAGCCAAGCATCATTTTCACTTCAGAGACTTCAACAGCCTTCTGAGAGAGTCAATGAGGGTTCCTCCAGCTGAGTTTCAGACAGAGAGTGAACGAGAGCGATCTCCCGGTCCAGAGTGTGTGACGCAGCGGCAGACGGTCGAGCTGGGTTTCTCCCTTGCCTGGCGTCCTTTGGGTCTGGTCCTCCAGAGCGGTATGTATTGTTGCGAATTTCCTAAAAGAGCAATATGTTCGTGCAGCGCGTCTTTTTCGAGGCCAGACCGACTAGCCTTCCATCCCTTTCTTCTCAGAAGTGCACAGTGGGCTCTGTCTGGACCTCCACCTCACCACCCTTGATGGTGGAGCAGCCAGGGAGTACGAGTCGATTCCCCAGATTGAGAGTGCCAACACGGGCCCGCGTGGTGCCTCCTTCTGCTGGAATCAGCCTCATCTCCCATCCAAGGAGTGTTGGTCTTCTGCCTCCCGAACCAGAGCCTACACAGCCGCGGGCCACGCTGCTTCCACCCTGCACGCCAGGGTCCATGCGCGCGCGCTGGCCCAGCTGCACGAGGTTGGTTCCGACCCAGGCTTGTTACACGGACCTCAAGTCTGCTGCGTGTGCCCTGGGAAGGACGATGGCCACAGACAGTATGGCGGCGGTGGCGTATATCAACCGCATGGGGGTATCCGCTCTCGCCGCATGTCTCAGCTCGCTCGCTGTCTGCTCCCCCGGAGTCATACGCGGCGCAATCGCTGCATTCCATTTTTCCCCACCGAGCTCAAGCGTGCAGCCCATTCGCTCTCAAGGCAGTTTCGCCTGGGAAAATGGAGACTCCACCCCCGACTAGCCAGCTGTTATGGGCTGCGCCTTCTCTCTTTAACTAAGAGATTTGTGCGCTCTCGCTTGAGTTCCACACCTGGCGAACCCTCCAAAGTCCACTGGCTACACAGCTGGCCCTGGGGCGTGCGTAATACGCATTTCTCCAGTGAGCCTACTCAAACAGATACTGTGTAAAGTCACGGAGGTCGAGAAATAGCTCTCGTATTGCACCTCTCTGGCCCAACCAGACCTGCTTTCTACTCTCCTCGTGATTGCCCCTCCCTGGCACATCCCCTGGAAACGGGACAGCCACCGTTTAGCACCCGGACCCAGATCTATGCATCACGTACGGTTCATAGATGGAGCGCGGATGACTTAAGTGACCTACCGATTAGGTGGTTAACACTGTCACTCAGGCTGCGCACCCTCTACGAGGCATGCCCACGCCCTAAGTGGAGTCTTATTGGCTGTGTGGTTACCTTTTTCCCCGAGAAGGAAACCCCGAACATGCCAGATCAGAGTGATGCTATCCTCCTTCAGTTGACTGGAGCTAAGGCTGTCCCCTCCGCTCTAAGGATGCGGCGATGTCGGCACGTTGGGAAGTATCGTCTCATCATCCAGTTCCCAGAGGCGCAAGACTGGATATTAATTATTCCTGTTTTCCTCTCATACCTACTTGGAGATCTCTCTTAGGAGAGGTCTGCTCGATCACTCGACTCAGTATCTTAAGATTTCTGTCCAGGTGGACAGCTCTGCTGGTTGCGTTCGCATCGGCCAAATGGGTAGGTATCTGGAAGCATTTTCGGTTAGCGAAATGTGCCAGCGTGTTGGGCCGACCCACTCTCACGTTTACCTGAGACCCCCGCCCACCTAGGTGCTTTAGGTTCCTGCAGCATTCTTTCAGCTACGTAGTGAACCTGCAAGCGCTGCCCATGGAGGAGGCAGACCCAGCCCCTTTATTTGCTGCGTCCTTCGCGCTTTGCGTATTATACGGACCGTACTCAGCTCTTTTATCTGTTACAGTAATCAGCAGAAGGGAGGTGCCGTATCCAAACAGAGGTTGGAACATACCCACCGAACAGTGAATGCCATCTCCCTCGCTCATCTGAGCCAGGGTGAGCCATGTCCCCCAGGATTGAGAGCTCCTCGAAGCGCGCATCCTTTTGGGCGTTAGCAAGCTGCGCCTCTCTAACAGACACTGTAGAGCTGCGGGCTGGACGACACCTATTGCGAGATTTATTAATCTTGAGGGGAGCCGATTTCCTCACGCGGTGAATGAGAAATTCGGTTAGGTGTTGTAAAATGCTTGCTGCGCCATTCTCTCTAACACAGAGATACGTGCGTTTATTCACTCTGTCAGTAAAGTTCCCCGCTGGCGAACCCTGCTGGCCCCCAGCATCTGTCTCAGCGGAGGAGTCAGGAGCTGGCCCGTTACAATATTGGTCTGCCCGCTGGTCAGCCCGCGTTCTGGGTACAGGTGCCCGCTATGTGCGATCCCATATGCTTATACTGCCACGATGCAGTCCCCCCTCACAGGCGCACCCGTGTCTTCCCTCACCGCTAACCATCTTATGTTCATATGCGTACTCCCCCTTCTCAGAATTAGTCCATATGCTCTCTCGCCACCAGTCTCCCCACTTGGGTAGCAGGTGGCCTCCGCAGCGTCCTTCCTATCGGGACTGCACGCATTCCCAACATACTGTCGTATTAAATTCCTAGAAATTATTCTAGACGCATTTGCGGCTCCCGAAAAATATATCTAAATCCGTAAATCTTCTGTTGAAGTGGGATAAGTAAGGGCCAGGGAACACGTTGGAAGACCGCGCCTCTGGTGACGCAGGTGCGCTCACGCTCTCTTTTGCCTGGCAAACCTCTCATCGGGGGCGAAGGTAAGGTTCAATCATTATGGCGTTTTTCATACATTTCCCCATAGTGGAAGTTTCCAAATAGCATTGAAATTCCCCTCCCAAAGGGGAACGCTCCGGTTACTAAGGTAACCTTCGTTTCCCGAGGGGGGGAACGGAAATGCTATGTTTCTTTGCCATAATAATTGCCCCTTAGCTGTTGAGGTGAAAGTCTCTTCCGCTAAAAAATGATGCTTGGCTTTGCGCGTGCTGTGCTCTTATAGCAAATTGATTGCAACAAGCATCAGGTGTGCAAGCTGAAGCTGCCAACTCATTAGCATTTCATTGGCCCGTTTACATACTCTTTCAGATGATTGGCTTTCTGAACGAAATCCCCATAGTGGAAGTTTCCACATAGCATTTCCGTTCCCCCTCCTCGGGGAACGAGGGTTACCTTAGTAACCGGAGCGTTTCTCATTGACAATGGAATAAAATACAAGGAATATATTTGTTTCAATTCACAATATGGCAAAATATCAAAAGAAAATCGGTAACTGCCACTTTAGCTCTCAAAAGTCTTTACCTTTTTTTTTACAATCGCTATGACAGTTTTTTCAATACATTTAACAAGTTTTCTAAACTCTTAACGGACCAACACACCTAAAACACACAATTTGCAAAACGATTAATTTCATGCTCAAAATCACACATTATAAACTAAACCCCAAAACTAATTTTCAAAATGATAAACTAACACAATACACTATGTCTAACAAACATGTTTCAAAATCAAACAATTATTTAAAACACTAACACACGTTCTCTTTCAATAGAAACATTTAGTCAATCATAACACATTGACAAAAAAACACTATCATCAGCTGAAATTACAGAAACGGCATTATTTTTTTGTGTCAGGTCTGCCCTTATATTTGAAGCCTCTCTACATTTTTGTCTTTAGGCCATAAGGTGAACCTAGAAAAAGTGTCTAGAAATTGATTTTTGTTCCCACATCTGGGCACTACTTTTTTTTATGAATTTCTGGATAGACAACACCCTTATGGATTTTATGTTAAAAGTTCTCCACAAAAAATACTGCAGTTTTTTGTCAGAAAGCAAAAATGTGTATAATTAGGAATTAACAAAAAACAAAAATCTTATGGTGCTAGTTTCGCCTGTAACTTTATTAATATGCATTTTATCAACACAAAATATATGTCAAATCTACATTTATACAAATACCTACAAATATGAGACAAGTATTGGTGCATTAGTCTACTCAATTTTGAACAAATACCATGAAATAGAGAATTTTTTGTAAAAACGGACTTCAATTTCATAGATTGGCACCAAATAAAACTGAAGAAGACATTTAAAATGAAACATTTTTGTTATGTTTTATTCATCAAAATGTTCAGTAGGCACTTAGGAATTACACAAAATGACAAATAAAAACAGCTTTTGGTCCAAGTTGCCTAAAATGACTTAAAAATGCTGGACTGCTGCACACATTTTTCAATAGCGCCAAACATTCAACATTTTACAGCAGCTTCATTACAGCTCAAATCCAACTAACATGTGGCATATCACCTTTACTCATCACTACTATCCTTATCACTATCATCAGAACCATCTTCATATATAGCTCGTTCCTCTGTTTCCTGGAAAACATTTGTGCAATTGAGACACTGGCATAAATCTGTACAGGACAGATTTGCAGACACACAGGAACATCTTCCAGTCTCACATTTGCCTTGCTTGCAACTACAGTGGACAACCTACAACACACTATCAGAGGCTGGATTTCTAGTCATCCACGTCACTGTTAACTCCCCATCCTCGAGGTGCCATCCATTGCCAACAGGTGAAGGGGCACACATTTTGCCTTTAAGAGAATGACTCATTATGGCTGCTTGGTAGTTTGCCCTTTTGCAGTGTTGGTACAAAGCATCACTTGTTGGAGGCATGGATTGTTCTGGCAAAGTTGATGATGCCATGCAGAATGCTTTGTATCGTGCATCGTTCACACTTTTAGCACATGATTGGCCATATAGGTGACAGACATATTTGCAAAGCACTTCAAAGGTAGACTGGTCCAAATTAAAAGTACTACCCAGATTTCTAAATGCAGTCAGGCGTTTCTCTTTCTCACAAGCAACAGAAAATGACTTGTTTCCCCCTTTCCATAAAAGGCACTTGTAGAGTTACAGCCTGAGAAGGTATGGATCCTAATAAGTACCAAACATACACTGTTGCCAAGAGCTGATGACACCTTACATAAGTCAATGATCCTTGTTTAATATATAAATGTAAGTCCTTTCCTAAAATGGTAAGATCAGCATCTCGCCACATTACATAGAGGAATTCTGCCAGTGCTTCTTTGTTTGTTCCATCCGACAAAAACTTCTTCCATTGTGTTGGTGTCTTTTGATCCCATCCATAAATTTTCATCTGTTGTGTGCCACCAATAGCTCTGCTTGATCATTTTACATTTTTAATGCTAATTTCTGGATACTTGTCTATCACAAAATCTATCCGTGTACAGTTGTGCTGGAGAGCAAGCTTGACTAAGTACTGGAGTATACTGTCAGCAAGCTCACCGAAGGTACTTGGTGTGGACCGAATGGCTTGAATGACTGCCATGCCATCAAACAGTATAGCTTCATTTATTTATTACATACTTTGTCAACTAAACAGTCTCCACCTTTGGTTTCCAGTACATCCATGAGAGCTGATTTCTAAACGTATCCCACAGTGTGCGTGCAAAATCCTTTGTTTCTTATTTTTTATTGACGTGAGATGCATATAGCATTGTTTATAAACTCTTTTATTGCTTTTTGGTGGTATGCCCGTGATTTCATCCTCTTTGCTACTCCATAGTGACGACAAGGGCGCTGCCATCTTTGGACTATGTTTACATGTTCTGACGTTGTGCCATTTCATTGGTCTAGCAGGAAACATGTGGCGCGAAGCCCCATCTCTCACTATCAAAAAATGATGCGAGGATTATGCGAGGATGGGACTATTGCCGACTTTAAACGCTTGTAAAAAAATAACTGCTGGATTTTACATGGAGAACTTTTAGTTTTTTATTCTAAACCAATTGATCATTTTATTGGAATGAGAAGAATGTAGTGCCCCATATATGGGAACGGAATGCAACGAAAAGCTGCTTCACTTTACGGCCTATTTGTTGGGTTTAGTTTTTTTCTTTTGCTGCAGAAATTCAATACAAAAAAAATGAAAGACCATCTCAGTGTAGTAGTAAAATGTACAGCTTATGTAAAAAAAGAGGAAAAAAATAGACACAGAATTTCTGCAGTACAGACTTTTTTTTTTTATAAAAAGACAATACTGCAAGATATACAAACGAGAAAAGCTCAGCAATTATAATACTATAAAAAACTTAATCTACATTTGGCCACATGTTCTCATTCACATCACACCTGATATCTTCTCTAGGCATGGGAAGAATTCTCTTGTTGTTCCTTTTCTACACAAGATAAGTCCAAAGACTCCTCTTTCAGAACATTTGATCATGTGATTGGAAATTGGTGAATGTAGTTCCTAGATGGGAATATGCTGTGATTTATGTATTTACATTACTGCAATAAGCTGTTTCTCATTGGCAATAGAATACAGTTTTTTTTACAATCGCTATGCCAGTTTTTTCAATATTCAATTCAATTCAATTCATCTTTATTTGTATAGCGCTTATACAATGTAGATTGTGTCAAAGCAGCTTCACATGGAAGTTTATAGTGAATTGAAACAGTGTTAGTTCAGTTTTCAGTGTTTAAGTTCAGTTTAGTTTAGCTCAGTTCAGTGTGGTTTAATAATCACTACTGAGAGTCCAAACACTGA
>CAIGQZ010001455.1:1388431-1406162 GCA_903798205.1 Danio tinwini | reverse complement strand
CAGCTCTGTCCCTAGAGCTGCACGGTTAAGTCAGAAGACGGCTGCCCGAAATTAGGGCTTAACTTCTTGGAGGAACAGACACAGTCTCTATGGGGTACTCTAGACATGTGTTACTATAATTTAAGTTGGACGAACAAGAGTCTATATGGGTAAAATGTGAATTTTGTGAATTTTTACTTACTAGTCAGACAGAACGAAGCATCTTAGAGATGTTGTCCGACAGCAGTTCAGCTCCAGCTCGACTAGGATGCAGCCGGTCAGCGCGGAAGAGCCTAGGACGCTCCCAGAAAAGATTCCAGTTATTAGCAAAGAGCAATTTCTGTTCATTACACCATGTTAATAGCCATTCATTCAGAGCAAAAAGTCTACTGAACCTTTCATTTCCTCGGCGGTAGGTAGGAAGCGGTCCAGAAACGATGATCTGCGTGGCGGGCGAGGTGCGTCGAACCGTCTCGATCAGGCTCCTGAAGTCCCTCTTCAGGATCTCCGACTGGCGAAGCCCGGTGTCGTTCGTCCCCACATGGAGGACAACGGCACCGAGGCTCTCGCCAGCGCTCAGGATACTCGGAATCTGTGTAGAAATATTCTTAACGCGAGCACCAGGAAAGCAAAATGTGCGTACTTTATTACCTGAAGTGGAAGCAGGACGGACGCGGCGGACGATGGAGTCACCGATGATAGCCACATCGTGACCCGTCTCGCGGAGAGAGGCGAAGCGGTTCTCCGTGGAGATCTCGAACACGGGAGGAGGAGACTCTCTGCCCCGGGGCTTCCTGAGCACCCTACGCGGCTGCACCCAGGGGCCGTGGTAGCCGGGTGTCGGCGTGAACGACCCCTGGGCACACCGCGTCCTAGGTGCACTGGGCCTGGACAGAGAAACACGTGGGGTTGAAGTGGACGGAGTGTCGCGGCTGTATTGTGCACTTACCTCAGATGAGCGGACTGGCACACGGGACACAGCGAGCGAGGCTCGCTGCGCCGTGAGTTCAGTGCGCCTCACCTGCAGAAGGCGGATGCGTTCATCCAGCCGTCCCAGCTCCATGTCCAGCGCCTCCATCGATGTCTCTCCTGCACACAAAGACAGAGACACAAGCGACATTGTACAGGGTAAACGAGCAAAGCCAGTAAGTGAGAAAATTAGGGAATGAAAGCAGTCGGTAGCTTTAGCTGACTAGCGATGCTAGCAGGCCAAAGCTACAAACAACAGGCGGATGCTCGAGAGACAGAACGTTTTTAAAGTAGATTTATTTATAAAGTGCTAAATGTTGTAAAAAATGTATTTAGGGATTGTTCCCCTAAGTAGTATTTAGCGAAAGTGGAGGTATTTGATAATAAAAATGCAAATTGCGAATCTATGCAACAGAGAGCTACAAACACAGCCCGTTTAGCGTAGCGTAGCAGTGACGTCACTCGAGCATGCGCCCCTAAATACATTTAACAAGTTTGCTAAACTCTTAACACACCAACACACCTAAAACACACAATTGTAAAATGATTAATGTCATGCTCAAAATCACACATTGTAAACTAAACTCCAAAACTACTTTTCAAAATACAATAATAAACTAACACAATAGACCATGTCTAACAAAACACTGCAAACATGTTTTAAAATCAAATCATTATTCAAAACACTAACACATGTTCTCATCTAACAGGAACATTTAGTCAATCATAACACACTGACAAAAAAAAAACACTATCAGCTGAAATTACAGAAACTGCATTATTTTATGTGTCAGATCTGCCCTTATATTTGAAGCCTCAGTACATTTTTGTTTTGTTGGGTTTAGTAAAAGCATGCATTTTGTTTCTTTTGCTTCAGAAATTCAATACAAACAATTAATGACCATATCAGAGTAGCTTTATAAAATGTACAGTTTATGTAAAATATAAATAAAATACAGACACAGAATTGCTGCAGTATAGACTTTACTGTATTTGCAAAGGACATTACTGCAAGATATGAAAACAGAAAAAGTACTGGAATTATAATAAAAAATAAAACAATGTAATCTTCTATTCTGCCCGATCTTCTGCATTTGGCCACATGGTCTCATCCACATCACACCTAATATCTTCTCTGGCAAGGCATCGTGGGAAGAATCTTTTGGCATGCCTTATCCACCCCTAACAGTGTTCAGTTGTGATGTCTTGGCATGCAGCATCCATTGCATCCAGGAGGGCCATTTGGTCATGTGGACGATGGTCAAAAACCTTCCATCTCCAGTCTGAGAAAAAGTCCTCAATGGGGTTAAGGAAAGGGGAGTAAGGGGCAAGAAAATGGGACATCATCCTTGGATGGGCGTCAAACCAGGCTGTGACTGCATGGGAATGGTGGAATTCCACATTGTCCCACGTGATAACATATATTGGCAAGTGGTCTCCCACCTGTGCCCTTTCTACCTCTGGCACCAGTCTTTCATGCAAGTCTTCTAAAAACAGGAGAAAGCGGTCTGTGTTGTAGGGGCCAATCTGACATTTATGCAGGAGTTCACCATTGTTGGAGATTGCAGTGCAAATGGTGATGTTGGCTCCTCTCTGGCCCGGCACGGTAACTGTGGCCCTTTTGCCTATTATGTTTCTCCCACGGCGAGGCCTTTTCGCCAAGTTGAAGCCAGCCTCGTCAACATAGATTATTTCATGTGGGATTTGATTGGCCTCCAACTCCATTACTCTCTGAAAGTAATTAGACACAGTGTATGTAAATGCTGTACTGCACATCTACTACATGTACTAATAAACTCCAGGTTTATGGAGTAGTTTACTGCAAAACACACCATGTATAGTACAGTAATGATTGCATTGCATTACCATACCTGGACGTATTGGTGACGGAGTTCTTTGATTTGCTCACTGTTCCTGTCGAAAATAACTTTCGACTCTGTGTTTAGCTAGAGTCCGAGAAATTGATGTTATGCTGATTGCTGCAATGTTCCCAAAGACAAGGTTGTCCTCTACAACTGTGGACTGAATGTCCTTCAGTTTTATTTCATTGTCAGCAATCACCATGTTGACAATAGCAAGTTTCTGTTCTTCATTCAAGAGCTTTCCTCTGCCCCCTGAGGGAGGTAGACGTTGAATCCTTAGAGGGACAAACAGTTACAGTTACATTTTAGAGACCGGAGGCATACTTTAATACAGTAAATGGTTATTTACACTTTACTGTAGAAGAAGCAATATTCTACCTGTTGGTTTCTCTGAAAATACGGACAATAGATGCCACTGTGTCTGTACTCTTTCACCAGCCTCTCTGTATGATAGCCCATGGTTTATGACATGGTCAATGATAGTAGCTCTTATTTGATCAGATACCCTAGCTCTGGTCCTTTTTTGAGCGCCACCACGCATTCTAACTCCTCTCCCTCTACCTTGCCCCACTCCTCTCCCTCTGTCATGCCCCACATCTCTCCCTGGTCCTTGTCCCATTCCTCTCCCTCTACCTTGCCCCACTCCTCTCCCTTGTCCTGGTACTCGTCTTTCTCTTCCTAGTGCAGACATTCATTCATTCATTCATGCTTGCTTTCTTTCTTTCTTTCTTTCTTTCGTTCTTTTTATTGTTCCTTTTCCACACAAGATCAGCCCAAAGAGTCCTCTTATAGAACATACGATCATGTAATTGGAAAAACCTCAACACCTTAGTGTGATCCTAGATGGGAATCTGCTGTAATTTATGTATTTACATAACTGCAATAAGCTGTTTCACATTATCAATGGAATAAAATACAGGGAATATAAATGTTCTTTGATTTAGAATATGAACAGCTGTATATTTTTACTTTAGCCTATATAAGTTCTGTTTAGAACATGATGTTATCTGTTCTGACATGCAGTGTGAAAGCATTTGTAAATTTGACTGTAAAATTAAATTGTTTTGGTCTTGGTTGAGCTTGTGTGTAAATAAGTTCAAGCATCTTAAATTGGTGTTAATTGGATGCATTTTGTGTCAAAGCAACAGGAAATGTATAAATTGTATAGCCTACAAAGACGGATGTTGTGCAAACCGTGTTAAGAGTTTAGAAAACTTGTTAAATGTATTAAAAAAAACTGTCATAGCCATTGTAAAAAAACTTACTCATCTCACCAAGATTTTTTATATGTGCGCAAATTTCTGTTTTTTGCTCAGTTCACAATATGAACAACTGTTCACTTTGAGTTTAGCCTATATAAGTTATGTTTAGAATAGGATGTTATCTGTTCTGACATGCAATGTAAAAGCATTTGTAAATTTGACTTTAAAATTTCATAGTTTTGGTCTTAGTCTTGGTGTGTAAAAGAAGTTCAAGCATTTAAAATTATTGTTAACTATGCATTTTGTATCAAAGCTATAAGAAATGTGTTAAATGTATAGTCTACAAAGACAGATGTTGTGCTAACCATGTTAAGAGTTTAGGAAACTTGTTGAAAGTATAAAAAAAAACTCATTGTGATTGTAAAAAAATTTAAAGCTTGTAAAGTTTGAGCATGAGCTTTTCTCATATTCTGGGTTAACTCAATGTCTGAGTTTGCCAAAGCTTGTCTTAACCCAGCAATGGTTAATTTTTTTACCGCAAAGGTAAATTTTTAAGCAGAGTAAGGTGATGATGAAGATTGCCTTGATGGTGGTGGAGAATGGTGGCTGCGATGCATAGGTGAACATGCAACAAGCCTTGCGGGCTTTCTCCTGGAGGCTGAAGCCTGGGACTCAGCTTTGCTGTTAAGCCTAGGATGGTGTGAATTGGAGTTAGTCAAAGGCTGTATGTTTGTTTGAATGGTCTGCGGGCTAGTGGCAAGCTTGTTATCTTATTGGAAATGTTCATGTTGGTACATGTTAGCAAACAAGTGATGCTGGATTCCAGAAAACTGCCTAAGATGAAAGTGAATGGGCTGGATATTTATTCGTGTCACATGCTGGTTAATGTGATTACCTGAATGGTTTGCATCTGTTGTCATTGACTGATTACCTGTTCGGGCTTGTCCTTGTTAGTATTTGTTTTTTATGTCCACAAGGCAGGATTTGCAAAGAAACTAAAATAAAAAATGATTTATTCCAACTATCTGCTATCTAGCTTCATGACAAGAACTAGTAAGTTGCACACTTTGTACTTTTAGAGCATTTTAAACAGAATTGTATGTGAATCAAGACAATTAAATCACTATGTAATTAAATTCATAAATGCATTTGCTTGAATCACCACTTCTGCATAACATCAGTATAACTATAAACAAGGACACTTTAAATACACAACAGGAGTCCTGGTTTGTGGATGTTAAATTGTGTTTATTTTGTACAGTAGATATAATGCATCTCTATATACATTTAGGCCTATTTACTTCTATGATCGCATCCTGTCACATTTGCTGCAGATAAATGTACAAAAACACAACATGTTAAATGTGTGCGTGTGTGTGTGTGTCTGGGTCTGTCTGTCTGTGTACTGTAAATTTTGTAATGCCATTTATTAATGGCCCATTCATTGTTGAAGAAAGGCTGAATAAACTCCACATCAAGTACCAAAAAAGTCCTGCCACATTCTGGAGACAACCAAGACTTATTTTATATCTTGAAAAAGGGCATAATAAGAGCCCTTTAAACCCTTAGCATTCTTGCAAAAAAAATTTAAATGCGTAAAAAAATACATAGCCAAAGTAAATGCCATGCTACTTTGGAAAATGTACTTGCGCCTAACTGCACCCTTTTATATTGTATTGTGATTTATTTTGTACATGTTCTCTGCTCCTGTGCTTTCACTTTCCAGTTTGTTTGCTGACTCATGTCTGTTCTCTCTTATTTGAGACACACATCCAAACTTTAATTGAGGATAGTAAGGTCTCTAGATAAGCTTTTAGAAGTGACTAGTCCAGCATGCACTGAACATTGTTCGGCTCCAGTTGTTGCGTCCTCACAGCAGGATGGATGGGTTACTGTGATAATGTCTGGGAATAGAAGAAACCTGATAAAAGTGCCCTAGTAATTGGCGATTCCATAGTGCGTAACATACAAATAGAGATATCAGCCACCATTTTCATATATCTGCTGGGAGCCAGAGCACCTGACATCATGTCAAATTTAAAAGTGCTGGCTCAATCTAGCAACAATACATTCTAAACATCTAACATGCTGGCTAAATTCTGATTATGTCATGGTGACAAGTTCAACAGCTGACTCAATGGCTGGATGTCTAAGTGGTTCCCACTGAATAACAAAGGTTTTGTAGACAATTGGCCAAGTTTCTGGGGTAGACCTGACCTGTTAAAGAGTGATAGTCTTCATCACACTTGGGCTGGGGCATCTTTTGTTGGGGTTTATTGAGTTTTTATTTTTTGTAATGATTTTATTTTGCCACTAGATGTCCTCATTTCTTCCTTCCTTTTTGTCTATTAGTAATCAACAGTATCAAGTTAACATGTGCCTTGTTCTGTTTTGTGTATATAAGTGGACCCTTTTTTCTGGTCCTGTGCTCAGTTGTTGTTCCTTGCCCTTGTTGGTCATAAGTGTTTTTGGCTCTACATTCCTACCTAACCCCCCTTTTAATTCCTGTCTGGAGTTTTGTGCTTATAACTTTGTGATTGTTTGTTTTCTGAGTCACACAAACATGAACCCAGAGACCATAGGCTCTCTGGAGCTCCTGGCCACTGTGGCTCAGCATGAGTCCATGGTCCAGCGACATGAAAATGCTCAAGTCCAACAAGAAACATTGATGATCAAGTTCTCACAGGTACGTTCAGACCTTTTGATATCTGTTCGCCAGTTTTTTTGTCAGGTTACCTTCCAGTCCTGTTCCTACTTTCATGGCATCCCCTGCTGAATCTCAAGGGCTCTCCCCGCTGATGGAATCCCGCTTGCCTCCACCTCAGCACTTACTTTTGAGTTACAGCTATCACCCTTTCCTTCAGATTGTGCTTGGATTGCTTATGTTATCACCATTCTGTAGGGTAAGGCCCTCTCCTGGGCAACTGCTGTATGGAAGGTGAAAGCCCCTTTTTGTTTGAGTTACGCAGCATTTGAACAAGAGTTCAAGCTTGTCTTTGACCATCCCCTCAGCGGCCGGCAAGCCTCTAAGTAACTCACGACTCTATGTCAAGGGAAGGGCAATATGGCTGACTACAACATGCAGTTTAGAACCATCATCACTAGGAGTAGCTCGAATAAGGAGGCCCTCATGATATATTTCCAGAATGGGCTGTCCGAAGTAATCCAGAATGAACTGGCTACTTGGGAACCCGCTCTGGATCTCGAGGCTCTGATGGATCAGACCATTCAGTTGGAGAATCGGGAGAGACATCTGACTGCTCAACTGACTTCACAAAGAACTCCACCCCAGCTATCACTTCTATTCTTCAGGTATCCCAAATTGATTCTGAACCCATACGAATAGGGAGAACTCACCTCTCCCCCTCTGACACCACATGAGAGAGCGGTACTGCCTCTATTGGGGATTGCCTGGTCACTTTTACTCTACTTGCTCCCAGCTCTCTGGAAACACTTCAGGCAAGGAGGGAGTGTAACAAGAATCCCAAACAGCATCACGCTCTCCAAATGCGGGCTATTCTTTCCTATCACACTTTCTTGGGCTGACCAAAAACATCAAATTCAGGCTTTTGTCAACTCTGGTGTTGCTGGAAATTTTATAGATTTTTCCTTAGCCAATAGTTGCAAGGTTCCTAATAATCCTCTTCCTGACCTGCTTACTCTTACTGCTCTAGATGGCAGACCATTAGGCCCTGGAGAAGTATCCTCCAACACCTCCCAGCACCAGGAGAGAGTCTGTTTTCACATTATACATTCTACTAAATTCCTTGTTATCCTTGGTTACCTCTGGCTTCTCCAACATAACCCATGCATTGATTGGTCCACCGGTAAAGTTAACAGTTGGAGTTCTACTTGCCTAACCAAGTGTATGAGCCAAGTTTCCCCAAAAGCCATTCTCAAGTCTCAGGAACCCCTAGAATTGTCTCAAGTCTTAGCTAAATACCACCACCTCAAGGCTGTTTTCAGCAAACAGAAAGCTACCTTCTTGCCTCCGCATCACCCATATGAATGCGCCATTGAATTGATTCCTAATTTCTGTTTTCAGTGGGGTCCTGAAGCTAAATCAGCCTTCAACAAACTCAAAAGCTGTTTTACCTCTGCACCCATCCTTATTATTCCTAACCCTGATAAACCCTTTACGGTGGAGGTGGAGGCATCAGCCGCTTCCAGTTTACTTTCACCTATCGCCCAGGCTCTAAAACCCCCTCGGACGCACTACCCAGAGTGTATGTTAATTCCCCACAGGAAGACAGTATTACAACTATCATTCCCAGTTTAAGAATAATAGCTCCTCTCAGATGGGATCTGGAGAGTCCCTTACCCAAAAAGCCCTTACCCAAGAGCCGGACCCAGGTGGAGGTCTTCCCAACTGTTGGTTTGTCCCCAAAGTAGTCTGCTCCAAGATCCTGCAGTGGGGACATTTTTCTTGTCTTACGTGGCATCCTGGATCCTATCGAACTGTTGCATTCTTTCTGAGATGGTTTTGGTGACCAACTATAAAGGAAGATGTGGCAACTTTTGTTAAAGCATGCCCTACATGTAATCTAAATAAAACCTCTCACAGTTCATCACAGAGATTCCTTCACCTGCTTTCATACCATATAGATCCTGGTCACATTTCCATGGATTTCATTATGAGTCTCCCTAAATCCAGAAAAACACCATTATTTTTGTCATTGGAAATTTTCACCAAACTCACATGATTCATTCCTCTGCCCAAATTGCTGACTGCCAAAGAAACTGCTGAACTCGTTATGAGCCATGCGTTCCGAGTTTTTGGTATCCCTCAGGACATTGTATCCGAACGAGGACCTCAATTCTCCTACCAATTCTGGTGATCCTTCTGCCAGTCCCTTGGAGCCTCAGTAAGCCTATCCACAGGGATCCACCCATAGTCCAATGACCAAAATGAGAGACTCAATCAGGACCTGGAAACCACCCTAAGATGCATGGTAGCTACCAACCTATCCTCCTGGGCTCGTTTCATCATGTGGACAGAATATTCCCAAAATACCCTCTGGTCATTGACTACCGGCATGTTTCCATTTGAGTGCCAGTTTGTGTATTTTCCTCCACTATTTCCCAAGCAGGAGATTGAGGTTGCCGTTCCCTTCGCTTTTCTGCTGGTCAAGCACAGCTACCAGGTTTTGAAGAAGGTCTGTCTTAATCTTCTTAGGGTATCCCAACAGTACCAACACCAGGCCAACCACAGACGCAGACTGGCCCCCACTCTGCGCCCTGGCCAAAAAGTCTGGCTCTCCACCAAGAACATTCCTTTAAGGGTGGTATCCAGAAAATTGTCCCTGAGATTCATTGGACCTTTCAAGATAGCCAGGAAAGTTAACCCCGTTTTTTACAAAGTATACTTACCCAGATCACTAAAAATAAATAATACCTTTCATGTCTCACTGCTGGCCGTCTGCTAGCCTCCACAGATTACCAAACTCAGGTAATCTGCAGCACAAAGAGCCACTGAGATTTTATAACATAGAGACTGTTCCACTGACTTTTAAATATAAAAAAACTCCCAAAGCTTTTCAAAGGTTGCAATTTAATTAATTTTCAGCAAATAAAAAATGAGGGTAATATAAAAATAAAACTTGATTTATTAAACTTTAGATCACTTTCCTTCAGAACTCTTTTTGTGAATAATTTGATAAATCAAAAGTTAGATAAATTTGTCTAATGTTGCTTTCACACCAGACATGGACGAAGCATCAAGCACGAGTGATTTATGTAAAGTCAATGCAAAGATGCAAATAGACACACTGTGATACGAATGACGAAGGTGGCACGAATGACATGATTTTGCCGCTAATAAAGTGGTGAGAGTTGACCGATTTGCATGACTGACTCGCTTAACATGCGTATCACACGTTTCGTGCAAGTTGGAAAATCTGAACTTCCGCAGACATTCGCATCGTGTTAACCAATTAGAAGCTCTTTCTTTTACATACCGCCTGTTGTTGGTGTCTCTGAGGAAAATTCTCTTGCCGACACTGGACAACAGTTCATCAAATTGTGCTCGGCTCAGTCTGAAGCACCACTGAAAGCTTCTATCATCCAGGTACAGTTTCTGGAGGAGTTAATGAACTCACCGAGCTGGGTGCACCTCTGAACGAATCTAGTGAACTCAGACACGGTTCCAAATGAATATATGCTGTTTTATTGCCTTCATAAAGCACAGCTACTCTCTCAGTAGAATCCATGTTAGCCATATAGCAATGAAGCTAGAACCCTGCCCATGATGCAAATCCGCTTCTAATGTGAAAGGAATTTGACATATGAAAAAAGCGAGTAAACTAAAAATGTTCACGTTTCTATGTAGGTGCAAATAGCGTCATTTATTCACACAGCATAACAGAAACCCGGCTAATACCAGACTATTACATGACCTTAAACAAGTCTTTACCTGAAGGATATTTCTGCTATTTTTTCATACGCTGGTGCCGATGACGAGTCTCCGTGTCATGCTCAGCAGTTGTTTTTGTTAGTTTGTTCTGTCTTGAGTCACATTCCTACAATTAGTTTCGCCAAAGATAAATTATTGGACATTCGGACACGTACACCACCAAATATTTTTCCAGACTTGGACTTATGTGATGTTTTGTTGGACATCACAAAACCACGTTCGAACCACGTTGCCTAGCATCCATCTGGCAAATCTCTGCTCTCTACCTAACAAAACACAAACTCATTCTGCTCTCTCAGACAAACAGGGATTTTTTGCATTCAGCTGCTCTGTGTTTCACGGAAACCTGGCTGAACGTCACCATACCGGACAACGCGCTTCTCCTACCGGGCTATCAGCTGTTCAGAGCGGATCACGACGAAAAATCGTCACGGAAATCGGGCAGTGGCAGGATGTGTTTTTAATATCAATGAAAGGTGGTGTACATATGTAACTGTTTTAAAGAAGATGTGCTGTCCAGATCTAGAAGCACTGTTTATTAAGTGTAAGCCTTTCTACTGCCCGCGTGAGTTCTGCTCGTTCATCCTCGTCAGTGTTTACATTCCTCCGCACGCGCATGCATGCCTGGCGATACAGAAACTAGCTGATCAGATCACAGTGATAAAGCAACAACACCCAAACTCTGTTTTAATCATTCTCTAGGATTTTAACAAAGCAAAACTATATTGTGAACTGCCAAAATATAGACAGCATGTTAACTGTCCTACAAGAGACAGTAACATATTGGATCACTGCTATACCACAATAAAGGGTGCAAACCGCTCTGTCCAATGAGCAGCTTTGGTGCACTCTGATCATTGTTTGATTCATCTAATACCAACCTACAGGCAGAAACTGAAAACAGCCAAACCTGTATTAAGATCTGTGAAAAAAGGACTAATAAAACAGAGCGGGATCTACCAGCCTGTTTCATCCTCACTGACTGGAGTGTTTTTGAAGCTGCTGCAAACAATCTGGAGAGACTGTAACATCTTATATCAGTTTCTGTGAACACGTGTGCATTCCTACTAGGACTCAACTCACATACAACAATGACAAACCATGGTTCACTGTAAAACTTAGACAGCTATGTCAGGTTCAGAAGGTTGCTTACAGGAATGGGGAGAGGGCCTTGTATAAGCAGGCCAAATACACACTGGAAAAAGAGATCAGAGTCCCAAAAATGAGCTATTCAGAGAAACTAAGGAGTCAGTTCTCTTCCAGCAACTCAGCATCCATGTGGAAAAAACACATCACAAACTACAAGACACCATCCCCCTAGCACTGTAGACAACAAATGACTAGCAAACGACCTAAATGAGTTTTACTGCTGGTTTAAAAAAAAACAAAAACACACTCACTTTGAACTGCTTTTTACATCACCATTAACATCTCCACCACCCCCCGCCTCCCCCATACCTGCACTTCAGTTCAGAGTAGATGATGTGCCCCAGGTCTTTTTAGATTTTATAATACCAGCCTGTTTAAAATCCTTTGCTGACCAACTGGCCCCCATCTTCACTCTGATCTTCAACATATCACTGGAGCTGTGTGAGGTGCTTTCCTGCTTCAAACGCTCCATCATGATTCCCATCCCAAAGAAACCCAAACTTATAGGACTAAATGACTACAGACCGGTGGTGCTGACATGTGTAGTCATGGAGTTTTTAAAAAATTAGTGCTGACCCACCTGAAGGACATCACTGAACCCTCACTGGACTCACTTCAGTTTGCCTACAGGTCTGTGGATGATGCAGTCAATAAATGATGTAGTCCTCTCCACACTGCTCTTCTCACTGTACACAAATGACTGCACTTCAAAAGACTTCTCTGTCAAGCTCCTGATGTTTGCAGATGACACCATATTTATCAGCCTCAGTCAGGGCAGTGACAAGTCTGCTTACAGACAGGAGGTTAAGAAGCTGGCTGTGTGGTGCAGTCATAACAACCTGGAGCTCAACGTGCTCAAAACAGTGGATATGATAGTGGACTGCAGGAGAAACCCCCCCTGCTCTCCCCCCACTGAGCATCATGCACAGCATTGTAGCAGCAGTGGAGTCATTCAGGTTCCTGGGCACCACCATCTCTCAGGACCTGAAGTGGGACACTCAAATTGACTCCACTGTCAAAAAAGCTCAAAGGCTGTACTTTCTTCGTCAGCTGAGAAAGTACAACCTCCCAAAGGAGCTGCTGAAGCAGATCTACACCTCCATCACTGAATCAGTCATCTGCACTTTTACTGTCTGGTCGATGCTACAGAGCACTGTGCACCTGAACAGCCCTACACAGAAACAGGCAATCCCTCTGGCAATACTTCCCTCAGGCAATCCATCTCATGAACACTTGATAGTAATTGTGGAACCAACATCACTACTTGCTATACACTTTTTATAAACATATATACTTATGTAACAACATACTTTACATGCCAATTTGCTCAAAACAGCTGCACATATAACATTGTATATAGTAATATACCTGTACATACACTTGTCAATTTGTATATTTGTATTCACTACTCACAATGCAAACAAGAATCTTCATGCAATTATTTGAGTATAAAGTCACTTCCCTTAATCAAGCTTGTGCATCCACAGGGTTAGGAAGAACATCCATTGGAGAGGGAAAACATCCACAGAAGAAGGAGGTGAGGTGAACCATCTGACTTTGATTCCAGCCGCTGAATGACTGGAATCAGGGAGTCCATATAGTGATTGTGATTAATGGTGCAGGTGTGTTTAATTAGAACTCAGGTGAGAGTGCTTGGGTGTGATGAGAGGTGTCAGGAGAAGGAGAGTGAAGTGATGATTGGAGCAGAGTCAGGTCAATCTGGATGCTGGCGATGGAATTCATTAAGGAGGGTAGGGTCCAGAATGTCATATCGGGGTGTCCATGACCTCTCCTCGGGACCAAATCCTTCCCAGTCGACCCAGTCAAGGATCTCTTACCTGGTAGATGTTGTCGGGGATGATTTCAGCTTGGTAGAGACGGGGGGATGTTTCAGGTCTATGGAGGGAGGAGAAACAGGGTCAACATAAGGCTTGAGTAGTGATATGTGAAAGGTGGGTGCAATACGGTACTGTAGAGGGAGGTTGATTTGGGAGTGCATTGTGAATGGTCAAATGTAGCAGGGATTCAGCTTGCAGCATGGCTGACAGAGGCAGATGTCCCTGGTGGAGAGCCACACCTTGTCACCCGGACGATAGGTAGGAATGGGGAGATGACGATTGTCGGCATTGGTATACCTCGTACTGCCTGCTGCAGGTGGACATGAGTTGAGTCCCACACCCTCTCGCTCTCTCTGAATTATTGATCTATCCTGGGCACTTTGGATGTCTTACCAGACCATGGGAACAGGGACGGTTGGTATCCTAAAACACAATAAAAGGGTGTTAGATTGGTGGAGTTTTTTCTAAGGGCTGAGGGAATTCTGCACAAAAACACAATACTCAGCTCACGGTTGACACTGGCTCCAGGTGTTCTGGTGTTGTGAGCAGTACGTCCGGAGATAGCAGGAAATTTCTTGAATTTTACTCTTAGTCTGGCCATTCGTCTGCGGGTGGTAGCTGGAGGGTAGACTGATGGTAGTGGCCAGAAGTTGGAAGAATGCCCGCCAGACTCTGGAGATGAATTGTGGACCCCAATCTGATACAATATCATTGGGGAATCCGTAATTCCTGAAGAAGGAGGTCTTCAGTCATTTTTAGAGCTGTAGGGAGACTTTTCAGAGGGATCAATTTGCAGGATTTAGAAAAGCAATCTACAACAACAAGAATGCTGGTATACCCTTGTGATGAAGGTAAGGGTCTAGGGTCGGCGGAGAATGAGTAGTGGCTCTAGTTTTCCTTGGGGCAGATGATGAGGAGTGGTGGTGATGGCACAGATCAAACAACCCTGGACGTAATGAGTGACGTTCCTGGTCATATTGGGCCACCAATATCTCTGTTGGAGAGGCGATAGAGTTCGCCTGCTGCCTGGATATCCTGAGCTGAGAGAGGTGTGCACACTATCCTGGAGTGGAACACGACATCTGGACGGTACGTACATACGACCAGAAGGGAGTTCTCTTCATCCACAGGATGGGAGCCAGGAAGGCGGTGGGAGGTAGGACTGGTTCAGGGGTATCAGGAGTAGGCTCTGGTGAGTACATATGGGTAACGGCATCCGCCTTTAGATTCTTGTGGCCTGGTTGGTAGGTTATGTTGAAGTGGAACCGGGTGAAGAATAGGGACCAGCGAGCTTGACGAGTGTTTAGGCGTTTGGCATTGCGGTGATACTGGAGAGTCTTGTGATCTGTTATGACCGTGATTGGGAATTGTGCTCCTTCTAGCCAGTGACGCCATTCTTCTAGTGCCAGTTTGAAGGCTAACCGCTCGTGGTCTCTGATGCCATAATTCTGTTCCACTGGTGATTATTTCTTGGAATAGTATGCACAAGGAGGATTCAGGGTTCACCAGACTACTGGGACAAGATGGCGCCTACTCCAGCGTCAGTCGTGTCAACCTCCACGACAAAGTGTAGAGTTGGATCCGGATGATGAAGGACAGACGCAGTGGTGAATACTTCCATGAGATGGGTAAATGCTTGACGTTCTTCGGGGTTCCAGGTGAGTGAACACTGTCCGCCTTTCAGGAGGGAGGTTAAGGGTGCAAAGTGAATACTATAGTTCTTAATAAACCTTCTGTGATAGTTGGTGAATCCCAGAAACCTCTGCAACTCCTTCAACGTCTTAGGTTCTTCCCATTGTGAGACGCCGTCCACTTATCCTCTTTCCATGCTGACCCCCTCAGTGGAGATCACGTACCCAAAGTAGAAGATCAAGGGTTGATGGAACTCACATTTTTCGGCTTTCAGGTAGAGATGATTCTCTCGGAGTCGTGAAGAATCTGTTGAACATGAGTTTAATGTTCAGCCAGATTACGGGAATAAATCAGGATGTCATCTATGTACACTATAGCAAAGTGATAGAGGACATCTCTGAAGATCTTGTTCATAAAGCTTTGAAATATGGAAGGACTGTTAGCTAGGCCATAGAGCATCACCTGGTACTCATAGTAACCAGAGGGAGTGATGAAAGCCGTTTTCCACTCGTCCTCCTCACGGATATGGATGAAATTGTACGCGCTTCAGAGGTCAAGCTTGGTAAATATGCGGGCTTCAGCTGGACCAAGAGGCAAAGGGTAGGCAAACTTAACTTGCATTCAGGACCCTGTAATGTATACAGGGCCTCAGACCTCTGTCCTTTTTGGCCACAAAGAAAAAGCTGGATGCAGCTGGGGATGTTGATGGTCTGATGAACCCTTGACTGAGAGTCTCGTCGATGTATGCCTCTACCGCCTCATGCTCAGGACGAGATAAGGGATTAATCCTTCTATGCGGTAGCTTTGCGTTAGGCAGCAGGTTGATACTACAGTCCCAGGACCAATGTGGGGGTAACTGTGTGGCTCGTTCCTTGCTGAAAATGTCGAGAAATGAGGTGTAGATGGTAGAGATGGAGGTGTTTGAAGAAGGAGGTGAATTTTCTACAGATGTGAAGTGAACAGGCAGGGTGGTGCAATGCAGAGTGTGAACAGCAGGGGGAGCGATGTGACCATTTGTGGTGCATACGGAGCTCCATCCTCGCTGATCTCTCCGGTAATCCAGTCTATTTCAGGCTGATGTTCTGCAAGCCACAGCCTACCCAAGATGACATCCACATTAGCTCAGGGAAGAATAAGTAGAATTAACTTTTTCTTTTCATGATGATGTGGGGACTGGATGATGACTTCTCTGGTACTCCGGGAGATTTTACCATTGCCTAATGGTGAGTCCTAAATGGTAGTTATTTTGTACTGAGTTTCATTACGTATTGTAGGTTTATGATGTTGGGCAATAAAGTTAGATGAGATGAAGTTGCCAGATGCTCCATAATTCACCAAGACATGTATGGGGATGATATGAGAATTCACTACTAGTTAAGCTTGTATATATATTTATATATATACATACATTGTGACTTTAATGGCGCCGCGGATGGCTGCTTCGGTGTGGAGCTCTCCAGTGTTTGCACTATTTCTGTTAGTCTGTCCTGTTTTATGTTTATCAAACACGATCAGTAATACCAGGGACAAGCTGCTGAACATTCGGCAGTGCACAACAACTAATCACCAACTGGATTTTGATTTCTCTGGCGTTTTGCGGAACATTGTCATCAAAGGAAGCAGCTGCTTTGTGGAAGAAATACAAGACCCGGAGGCGTCAGGCTGAGACAGCGCAGCTTCAGAACGGCGCTGCCTAGCATCCATCTAGTGAATCTCCGCTCTCTTCCTAACAAAATGGACAAACTACTTCTGCTCTCATGCAAAAACAACAACTCTGCTGTGCTGTCTTCCACAGAAACCTGGCTGAACGAAGCCATTCCGGACAGCGCATTACACTTACCGGACTTTCAGCTGTACAGAGCAGATTGCGATACGGAGTCAACGGGCAAAACACGCTGTGGTGGGACATGCTTTTACATCAACAGGAGGTGGTGTACGTATGTAACTGTGTTAAAGAAGATGTGCTGTCCTGATGTGGAAGTGTTTTTCATTAACTGTAAGCCGTTTTATGCACCGCGGGAGTTTTCCTCGTTCATTCTCATCGGTGTTTACATTCCACCGCAAGCACACATGAGTACTGCGTTACAACAGCTGTCTGATCTGATCACAGAGGCTGAACAACAACACCCGGACTCTGTTTTTATCATTCTCTGTGACTTTAATCAGGCAAAACTCACACATGAGCTGCCTAAATTCAAACAGCACATCACATGCCCCACCAGAGACAATAACATTTTGGATCATTACTACACCACAATAAAGGATGCATATCGCTCCGTCGCCAGAGCAGCTCTAGGACTCTCTGACCACTGCCTGGTTCATCTTATACCAACTTACAGGCAAAAACTTAAAACTACTAAGCCAGTATTAAGGACTGTTAAGAGATGGACCAAGGACTCAGAGCAGGTCTTACAAGCCTGTTTTGAATGCACTGATTGGAGTGTTTTTGAAGCTGCAGCCACCGACCTGGACGAACTCACAGAGACTGTAACATCATACATAAGTTTCTGTGAGGAGTTATGCATCCCTACCAGGACCTACTTATCATTTAACAATGATAAACCATGGTTTACACAAAAACTTAGCCAGCTTAGTCATAAAAAAAGAGGATGCCTACAGGAGCGGGGACAGGATTTTACACAATCAGGCCAGGAACACACTGACAAAGGAGATTGGTGTGGCCAAGAA
>CAIGQZ010001455.1:1333687-1351060 GCA_903798205.1 Danio tinwini | reverse complement strand
GAGTTAGTTCGGTTATGGGGCTGCCCTGTCGTTTGGGGACAGGGCTTGTGCCAAGGGGGATGGGGTGTTGTTGGGAGGGGGGGATTAGTTCGCGAATCTCAGAGTTTAAAAAGGTTTAGTACATAGTATACAATCTCTCATTTTCGGGTATACAAATTGATGGTCAGGGCAATCATAATACTATTGTAAAATGGATAATGTATGCAAAGTGATAACATGGAATGTCAAAGGGTTAGGTCACCCTATTAAGCGCAAACGGGTGCTCACATTTCTTAAGAAAGAAAATGTTAACATTGCCTTTTTGCAGGAAACCCACCTGTCTAATATAGAACATCAAAAACTTAAGAGAGACTGGGTGGGCCAAGTATTTTTTTCAAGTTATACAACTCAAAAAAGAGGAACAGCAAAACTTATACATAAAAATTTCCCTTTTTTACTTAGAGAACAACAGAGTGACAGAGAAGGAAGATTTATACTAATTAAAGGTACCCTATATGGTCAGGAAATTACTTTAATGAACATCTATGCTCCCAATACAGATACCTCCAAATTTATAAGCAATGTTGTTACTTTATTTAGTCAATACTGCTCTTCTTTAGGTATTTTAGCAGGTGACTTTAATTGTTGCTTTGATGCAAATCTGGATAGGTCTACGTTTTCAATGTGTAATCATAACTCATCTAAAGCCCTAAAACTAGCCTTCAGTGAAGTAGGCTTAGTCGATATATGGAGAGAATTAAATCCTGGAACCAGAGATTATACATTCTATTCAACAAGACATAGTACATATTCCCGCATAGATATGTTTCTTTTGCCTCAAGAATATATCCCTTTTGTAAATGTATGTAATATTGGATCAATACTTGTATCAGATCATGCACCAGTATATCTTAATCTCTCCATAGGTAAAGGATTACCCCAACATAAACACTGGAGGTTTAACTCATCATTACTTAATAATAATGATGCATGTAACAATATCAAAGAATGGATTAAACATTATATAACTGATAATGCTGCTTCTGATGTCTCATCAGCTGTTATGTGGGATGCTGCAAAGGCAGTTATCAGAGAAAACCTAATATCCTATACCTCTGCAAGAAAAAGGGCAACAAAGCAGCGCATGATGGAACTAATGTCAGAACTTTCCAAATTTGAACAACTTCATAAACAATATCCTTCTGAAGATAATCTTAAAAAATTATATGACATTAGAAACCAATTAAATTTTATCCAGACCGAACAAACTAAGAAATTGCTATTTTTTACAAAGCAGAAGTATTTTGAATTTGTGAATAGGCCTAGTAGATTATTAGCTCATCAATAAAAAAAAAACACGTGGAACATACAATTAAAGCAATTCGTAACTTTAAAGGCCAGTTGACATATGACACAAAATTGATCAATCAAGCTTTCACTGAATTTTATGACAAACTTTATCATTCTGAGAATCCTTCTGATTCAAATATACAAAGGTTTTTGGACTCTATAACTTTACCATAATTGGGAGAGGAAGATAGGGCATATTTGGATGCATTACTCACTTCACTAGAAGTACAAGAAGCTATCAAATCCTTGGCATCAGGGAAAACGCCTGGGTTGGACGGATTTCCTTCTGAATTTTATAAGGCATTTTGGCCTCAAATCGAACCCCTTTTTATGCCAATGGTAAATGATTTCTTTGAGAAAGGAAGTCTCCCGGAAACAATGAAAACCGCTATTATAACTTTAATTCATAAAAAGGATAAAGATGCAACAGAATGCATGTCATGTCGCCCAATTTCGCTACTTCCAGTTGATTTACAATTATATGTAAACTACTAGCTACCAGACTAGAAAAAATTCTTCCCGGCTTAATTCACCCAGATCAGACAGGTTTTGTTAAAACTAGATATGGTTCAGACAATATCCGTAGGCTCTTAAATATAATTAATCATTCGAAAGTGAACAGCTTACAAACATTAATAGTATCCCTTGACGCCAAAAAGGCATTTGATAGAATTGAGTGGAAATTTTTATTTGCGGCTCTAAAAAAATACAATCTTAGTGATAAATTTATTTCGCTGATCAAAAATTTATATAGTAATCCTGTAGCAAAAATCTGTACTAATAACTTAATGTCTCAAGAAATAGAATTAAGAAGAGGCTGTTGACAGGGCTGCCCTCTTTCCCCCTTACTATTCAATCTAGCTATTGAACACTCGCTGAAGCTATACGGGGTAGAAATGATGTCTGAGGGGTAAATATTACAAATACTGTTCATAAGATATCTCTGTATGCAGATGATATTTTATTGTATTTAACTAAACCTGATCAATCTATTCCTGTAACACTTAACATTATTAAGGAATTTGGCAGTATTTCAGGCTACAAAAATAATTTTACCAAGTCTAATGCCTGCTTATTATCCTCTCCAATTAATGAAAATCTCTGCAATATATCACCTTGCACTTAGAGATAAACAGGTTTTACATATTTGGGAGTGGTGATATCTCCTGACCTTGAGGATCTGTTTAGCAATAACTATCTCCCACTAAATAAAAAATAAAGGAGGATTTAGAATATTGGTCTTTATTGCCCATATCTCTCCTGGGAAGAATAAATGTGGTCAAAATAAACGTATTGCCACATTATAGTTATTTATTTCAGTCTCTTCCTTGCTACTTAAATAAATCATTTTCAAATCTTTAAATAGGCAAATAAGCACTTTAATTTGGAATAACCATCCACCAAGGATTGCTCTTAAAACTTTGTGCAAATCTAAAGAAAATGGAGGCTTAACACTCCCAAATTTTCAATTATACTATTGGGCAGCACAAACAAAAAATATTATAAGCTGGGTACACCCTCGAGAAAATGCACAATGGACAGAAATTGAGAAACAGGCCATTTACCCAGTAACATTAACATCATTACCCTACATTAATAACATAAAGCAGGTAAATAACTGCGTGAAGACATTTGTTATTTATAATATACCAAAAACCTGGCAAGAAATTAAAAGATTTTGTAGCTTGCATTAAAAAATTTCTATCTTGTCACCTCTGTCTTATAATCCAGATTTACCATCCTCTATAGGAAGAACAGTATTCATTAAGTGGAAAGAGCAGGGCATTGTCTCTTTTAAACATGTTTTTAAAGAGGGCACACTTAAATCTTTTTCTGAATTAAAAAGTGAATTTGATATTGACAATAAAGATTTTTACATGTACCTACAACTTAGACACCTGATAAATGATTTCCTTGCAAAGGGTCATATTTCACTGGAAATATCTAAATTAGAAAACGTTCTAGAGAATGCTTCAATGTTGAAGGGAAAGATATCTGAGATATATGCAATCTTAAGAGACCAATATGATTCTTCTTTAATCTCATTAAAAAACATATGGGAAAAATACCTCGGTTGTAATTTTGATGATGATCAATGAGATGTTGTATACAAATGTATATCTTTTTCATTTTCAAGTAACAAAATAATTGAAAAAAATTACAAATTTATACAAAGAATATATTTGACCCCAGTTCGCCTTAGTAGGATATATCCTGGTGCATCGCCCTTATGTAACAGATGTAAGAAACATAAGGGCACCATTATGCATATTTTTTGGAACTGTAAAAAACTAAATGAGTTTTGGGATTCTGTACATGAGTTTTCTGTGATAGTCCTGGGAAAGAAATATCACAAGACTCCTTTAATATATCTTTTTGGGGTGGACTTGAATGAGGTATCAGACCCTTTTTTTACTAAAAGGATAGGTCTAATTTCTTATGTATATAGGAAATGTATCCTGTTAAACTGGAAACAGGAACTCCCTCCAACATTTAAATTGTTTAAAAATAACATATATGACACACTGAATTTGGAATATCTAACATATAGCTTAAAAAACAAAACACACATATTTCTAAAAACCTGGAATATTTTTATGGACCCTTTATGAACCCTTTGACCTCTGCCTACATAATACCAATTGTTATCACACTGACCATTCACAAGCTGTCATTTGATTCTTGTTTTAATCTAGTAGCATAAACTGTATTTGTTGATGTATATGTTTTTATAATTGTATACTCTGATGCTAAGTATTGCTAAATATTCTTTTTGTCAATTGTACTGTTTGTTATATTGGAAAATGATAAATAAATAATAAAAAAAAAAAAAATCGCCAAGCTTCTGAAGTGTGATCATCGAACAATTAAGCGTTTCATTCAAAATAGTCAACAGGGTCGCAAGAAGCGTGTGGAAAAACCAAGGTGCAAAATAACTGGCCATGAACTGAGAAAAGTCAAGCGTGCAGCTGCCAAGATGCTACTTGCCACCAGTTTTGCCATATTTCAGAGCTGCAACATCACTGGAGTGCCCAAAAGCACGAGGTGTGCAATACTCAGAGACATGGCCAAGGTAAGAAAGGCTGAAAAACGACCACCACTGAACAAGACACACAAGCTGAAACGTCAAGACTGGGCCAAGAAATATCTCAAGACTAATTTTTCTAAGGTTTTATGGACTGATGAAATGAGAGTGAGTCTTGATGGGCCAGATGGAAGGGCCCGTGGCTGGATCGGTAAAGGGCAGAGAGCTTCAGTCCGACTCAGACGCCAGCAAGGTGGAGTACTGGTTTGTGCTGGTATCATCAAAGATGAGCTTGTGGGGCCTTTTCGGGTTGAGGATGGAGTCAAGCTCAACTCCCAGTCCTACTGCCAGTTTCTGGAAGACACCTTCTTCAAGCAGTGGTACAGGAAGAAGTCTGCATCCTTTAAGAAAAACATGATTTTCATGCAGGACAATGCTCCATCACATGCGTCCAAGTACTCCACAGCGTGGCTGGCAAGAAAGGGTCTAAAAGAAGGAAAACTAATGACATGGCCTCCTTGTTCACCTGATCTGAACCCCATAGAGAACCTGTGGTCCATCATCAAATGTAAGATTTTCAAGGAGGGAAAACAGTACACCTCTCTGAACAGTGTCTGGGAGGCTGTGGTTGCTGCTGCATGCAATGTTGATGGTGAACAGATCAAAACACTGACAGAATCCATGGATGGCAGGCTTTTGAGTGTCCTTGCAAAGAAAGGTAGCTATATTGGTGACTGATTTGTTTTTGTTTTGTTTTTGAATGTCAGAAATGTATATTTGTGAATATAAAATATCCTAAAATAGCTCAAACTAAAAACAAAATACAATCACTGAATCAATAATAGTGCATTTGTATTTAAGAAAAAAAAAGTGTAGTTGTCCTGGAGTGGTCTCTACACTGGTAAGACCTGTAGTAATGAATGTGACAATCAGACACACAATTATTTTGCTATATTTAACAACTAATGCACAAACATCCTCTCCTATCAACCAAAAGTAATTGTTAGTGTGTAACCCAAGACTGAGGTACTTACAACCCAGAAAAGAACGTGATTTTTTTTCTTATGAACAGAGAAACCCCCCTCCTATAAAACTCCTATAGAATCTACATACTTATGCCCTAATTTATATAATGCTATGATTTAGAAATTACTGTATTGTCTATGTGTAATCAAGTGTTTAAAGCAAGTCTGTTGCTTGTGTAATAATCTTGTATGTTTTAAAACTCTTGTGATTAGTGTTTTAACACCATTACATTTAAACAAGATTGCAGATATGCCATGCTTGATTTCCCTGCGATGCTAACTTGATTTACCAAATTTTCATTTACAATATATGTTGTAACATGTGCAACATCTTAGAATTTTTAGAAACATCCAATCAGGATGCATATGCAAATCCCCAAGCTAAGGGACAAACTTTCCTCATAAAGTTAACTTTCTCATTGGTCAGCTCAGTTCCTAAGGGTGTGGGATCAAAATCTTTATAAAGGCTGGTGACCAAAACTGCCTCCTGCTCTTCTGTTTCTTGCAATCAGATCACTGTCACAGAAGAACAGTCTTCTGTACCAAGAAGCTGTGCCAGGCTCTGGCCTTGCCTTTCCATTCATCAAAGTTCCTCTGACTCAAACTGGTCTTATCAACTGACTTCAGCAAAGATCCAACGGAGCCTCAATGAACTGCATTAGAATTGTCTTTCAAACAAGCGAGACATGCAAGTATCAAAATTAGTGTCTTTAACAAATACATTCTACAGATACCTTTTGCAAAGGTGTTTGAATTTTAAAACTAACGTTTCCTTTAGGTGGTCAGACTGCTGAAAATCAAACACTGCTATACCTTCATGCTTTGTTCTTCACGTTTACTACCTATTTACAGCCTCTTTCTATTTAATTGAATGAGTGAGTGTGTATGCTAGATTAGTTTCAGTATTTAATGTTAATAAAACCTTAATATCACACTTGAAGTTGTTCATTGTTAGCTTATAACTGAACTCCCTAATTATACCAATTTTAGTTTTTTGGGTTTTCATGTAACCTGAAATTCTTCCATCAGACATGTCGCAGGTTCATCTAACACATACATATTTATTTATTTATTATTCTATTATTTTCATAACCATTAAAAAAATTCTCAAAATAGTGAATCACAAAAATCACTATTACTTTTATTTATTTTTATCATGTGACAGTGTTGTTAAATGCATATTGTAAATTGTTATTATTATTATTATTATTATAGCACACCATTTACAAAACTACACAGCTTGCACAGAAAAAAAACAGTTTTTAAAGTATTTTAATAAAAAAGTAAGAAATTAGATAATAAATCAAAATCCATCAGAAGTCAACAATAAATTACCAATATTACAGCACAGATAAAATGTCAGGGTATTAAAAAGAAAAAGCAAGAAAGGCACTTTAACATTAAAGAAAGAGAAGCAACTCTTATGAGAGCTATTGACTTGTCAAAACGCCAGCGTTTTCATTAAAGTATGATTCCGTCCCTCTCAGCATTTCATGATTTCAGTTCTGTGTCTCATCTTTCTCCACATCATTGCTTTTATTCCACCATTTCGTGCTGACTAGCCTCATTGCTCAAGTAAGTGCTTTTATGAAAATGTTGCCTCTGCACCTGAATATTGCCACAAGACAAAGGCTAAGTGAGCTGATTATGTTAGAATTTTTATTTCTGCCTTCCGGATGCAAAGGGTTTGTCTGCATTGATTGTTCTCATAGTTCTTAAAAGACCTAAAATGTTGATGGTGTCTATTTTTTTGCAATGTTTCTGTCATTTAATATGCTATATTTTTGAGAATTATTATTATTCATTCATGTTTATGACATTCAAAAATGTAACACAAGTAAATACATCATGCAGTTTTGAAATTAAGGAAAATCAAAATCCAAAACTACATAGCCCTATGTGAAAAAGTGTTTGCCCTCCCTGTCACCTTTGTGGGTCTTTCTGTTTTTCCTTGCATGTGTGTGTGTGTGTGTGCGCGTGTGTGTCTGTGTGTGGGAGGTGGGTGTGTCTTGTTTGGGTTCCTACATTCATCAGCTGGGTGGTCACGTGTTTTGTCACTACTCTCTATGCACAGGTGTTTGTCATTAGTCAACAGCTGATGTGCGTTCCGCGCGCTATATATGTTTAGTGTTTGTAGTTAGCTTTATCGGTTCATTGTTTGTTCACTTCTGTGTCTGCTTGTTAGACTCTCTCTCGCTCGCTTGGGTGGAGGCTTTCCATCTTAACCTGTTTCGGTTGGATCTTACGCAAGTCTCCGTCTCTTTGATGTTGCTTCTACTGCCTGCTCTGATGACAACATTATCTGTGAGAGACTTCATCCCAATCCGCTACTCTGATGAACTTTACCGCTGGTAAGCGTGTGGTATTCCCTGAGAGTTGCTACCTAGAGCTAACCTTCCCCTTCCCTTGATATCTGGTGAGATATCAGTGAGAGACTTCTATCTGGAGCTATTTCTCGGATGAACATTTATCGCTGTGGAGCTTGTTGCAATCCCGGTGTGAGATATACCAGTTGTGACTTGTATAATAAATCATCTTGTTGCACTTGCATTTGAGTCTCCTGTGTTTATTATTGTGACACTCCCTGTAAAAACATAACTTGAGCACACATATATTCAGTGCTCAGCATAGCTGATTGAATATTTTTAAAAAATTTATTTAATATTTTTTCTATAACATATACATTTGGGTGTACTAGTTTTTGAACCGTTATCTTAAGTTATTTTGTTAAATAAGCTCCAGATTTGGTTTCAGTACTGAGTAATCCAATGTATATGAACAAATATAATGTCATTCTTTCATTCATTGTCTTTTCAGCTTAGTCCCTTTATTAATCGGGGGTCGCCACAGCGGAATGTTGTAGCATATGTTTTTTTCAGCGGATGCCCTTCCAGCTGCAACCCATCACTGGGAAACACCCATACACACTCATTCACACACATACAGTATGGATAATTTAGCTTCTCCAATTCACCTGTATCACATGACTTTGGACTTGTGGGAGAAACCGGAGCTCCTGGAGGAAACCCACGCAAACACGAGGAGAACATGCAAACTCCACACAAAAATGCCAGCTGACCCAGCAGGGTCAGTTTACAGTGATTTTACTTTTTAGATAAGATTGCAAAGATGCATTGTTCATTTGATACCAAGCCTTTAATTGTAATTTATAAGGAATTTAAAAAAAGCATAAATAGTCCTCACCTTAGAATAGGTCACAAAACTGCATGAAGTTAAGTTAATAAAGCCTTTATTAATATACACTGAAAAAAAAATTGGATTGGAATTAATTGGATTTACTTTTCTTAAGGCAAGCTGTTGCAAATAATTTGTTTGGGTTTAATTTAAACAAACAAATTACATTGAATTTACTCAATTTATATGTGCTAAATTTAAACAAACAAATTATGTTGGATTTATTCAATTTCATTTAGTAATCTTTATCCAATGATATTAAGTTCAATACAATTTAAATGTTATTTCTACTTTATTTTTATTTAATTATTTAATTTTATTAAAATTATCATTGAACTGCTTGCAAATACACTTTGAAATGAGACGTGACCAAGTTTGTTTTGAATTCATTTTAATTACTTTTTAGGATGCAATTTCTTACAAGTTCTTCAACAGCACAATGTTTAAAACAACAACTACAGTACATTCTACTCAAATCAACACACACAAAAATGTATTACCTTGTGAAACAAACTGCAGTTCTTATCACACGCACAGACAGGCACACACTTTTTTAAATGTATGAAATGTAAGTATACATCTTAAATTGATAATTAAGGTCAGGCTACATTGAAACCAAAAATTCTTACAACACCTTTATTTCACACCTATATACAAAATAATTCATTGATTAACTTAATAAAGAATTAAAAATGATTTAGCAACTACAACAAACTGCACTTTTTATGGAATGTACCCACACAAAAACATTTTAAAAATGTTTTAACTAAGTATACAAGTCTTAAAAACCTTTAGGTACAGGCAACATCAAGTTCCTAGAGCAAATTCATTTCACACACATGCACATAAAGAAAAATGTATTAATTTATTAAACAAGTCCTTCAATAAACTGCTATTTGTAAGCCTTGATTTTCTTGACGCCTGCTTGAGAACTTTTGGGGAGAGTCTGTCAGAATTAATTTGCATAAGTACTTTCTGAGCAAACTCATAGTATTTTAGTCCTTTTGGGTACGCCAAATTAAGCAGATAAATTGCCCCTAGCATCAGAGCACAGGCTTGTGCAACAGATTTTATCTGCTTCTGAATCACTGTTCTGTCAACATCAACGCCAATGTCCTTGTAGTCTCCAAAATCTCCTCCCTTCCTTTTTGATCACACATATGCCCATGGTGATATTTGTCAGGTCTTCTCTTTGATTGCCCTATATTTAAATAAAAAGAAACTGTCAAAACACATTGTAGACAATGTGTTTTGAAACATAATTTTGTCAAATGTCTGTAGAAATCAAATGCAATTAAAACCAAAAACCTAACAGCCCTCCGCACACATATGTAAGCCTCTGGAATATTATAACAACAATCATAACAATAAAGCAATGCATTAAAATTAGGGCATAATGGTAGAGGTATTTTTACTGTACTGTAAAAGTACAGGACTTGTGGTAGGGTGCACAAAATGATCATTTATCAATGCATATTGGCAAACATCACACTGGCAAACATATTTTTGTGCAAAACTTCTTCACAAGTATTTACCTGGTTTCTCCAGGTTTTATGAGGGTAAATTTAAGATATTTTTTATTTAAGATCTTTTTAAAACTATTTAAAGAAAAATTTTAAGAAAAATAATTGAAGGACAAACAATAGAACATTTGTGTTGAGAACCATATGTCAAGGCAGCATTTTAATTAGTACTTTTTGTTATTATTATGTTTTAACAAATATTGTATACATAAATTAACAAATAAATACTGACTTTAACAATTAACAGACTAATGCTGTTGCGTTAATGAATATACTTGCATTCCTTACAACAGTTTATCATTTCACTTGATTCAGAAGGACATATGCCCACTATATAACCCAGGGGTGTCCAAACTCTGTCCCGGAGGGCCGGTGTCCTGGAGAGTTTAGCACCAACCCTAATCAAACACACCTAAACCAGTTAATCAAGCTCTTAGTACATATACTAGAAACTTCCTGTCAGGAGTGTTGAAGCAAGATGGAGCTAAACTCAGCAGGAGACCGGCCCTCCAAGACCGAGTTTGGACATCCCTGATATAACCAAACTGCATGAATTTGTTCCCAAACCCCTCCTTAGCACGAAGCTAATCTGTGTTGATTGGACCGATGACAGCTTGTTGCCATTGGTCGACAGCGTTCAGCGAGAGACAGTAAAATGCCCAGCATGGTTTATCAAGCCCCCAGGTCGCCAACATTGGTATAGGATCTGATCGCAGCGGACGCCCGAAACACTCTTCAAAGTAAACTTACTAACAACACAGTAAACAGTAACCAGTTCTCAACACATCACCATACCTGCCAACACTCCCGTTTTTCCCGGGAGTCTCCCGTATTTCAGACCCGTCTCCCGTATTGTTGTCTCCCGGAAAACTCCCGGAATTTGGAAAATGCTTTGCCAAACAAGTGCTGTGCACCAGCCCAAAGTCCAGCGCGCCTTTGTTTGACTTGTACCTAATAATTTGTTCTTATTTTGCACGTGTTACACCAAATTCTGTGACCATCCTATTCTGTGACCCTAGTAGGCGCTGTTCTCACTGTTTGGCTTGAACTCGCTCCCACAGCATACATACTGTCACATGAATGCGCTGGAATGAACTGTTCAATACTAGTATATATAAAATCCCTTGTATTTCACACAGAAAAAATTTATGTTCTTTACATGTTCCATATAAAAGAAAACTGATAGTGAGTAAATTTCCATTTTTGGGTGAAGTAGTATTCAGATCTTACAGAGAACATATTCAACAGTCAACAAAATGTTTACTTTAATGAGTGGTGATGAATAATCTACAATTAGCATAAAAATTGATGGAATAATCAAACTGCAGGTCTGGACTAAAAATGTCTTTAAAGGAAAGAGCCCCTATTATTGGTTTTTGAAATTGACCTTCCATGTAGTGTGTAACAGCTCTAAGTGAAGTGAAATATCCAGCTAAAGCTTAAATCTGAAATTTGACAGTTTTTAAAACTATTGATTCATCTAAAAAAAAGAGTCGACTCATAGTGGTTGGAATGAATCATCTTAATAACGAGTCTTTAGCCGTTTCGGTGTGACGTGGATACGAAACATAATGGTTGTGCGCACAGACCCGGGAAAATTTAAACCTGCGGCCCCGCCCATGATGTAAAAAAATAAATGATGGATAGAAGAAGAGAAACCAGTCCAGGAGACTTGAAACAAGCAGAATTCTTTTATTGAGACGTGTTGGTTAATCTGCAGTCATACAGCGTCTTTAAGAAGTCCATGTGTCTGCAGGAGCCAATTGGGAGGTCTGCAGTCTGCTAGTTTTAAGTCTGATTTTTGTGAGGTCTGTTTCTTGTAGTTCTTTTCCAGCGCAGAGTTGATCTGATTACTTCCTGTCATTCTTGCTCTGGATCAGAGTGTTTCTTGAGAAGATGCAGTGTTTATGTGTTTACCTGCACACAAGAAAACAAGGAAACAGCAGACCAGCAGTATTCATGCATAGACTGGTATGATCATACAGTTCATGTGTCTAGTTATTCAGGTGATTGTATAATGGTTGTGTTACGTTGGTGATCGTATAGTGTTGTGTATTTTCTGTCTCCTAATCTTAAAGTTATGACACCTATAAAACAGTGAGGTGAGGATGGACTAACAGATGGGGAAAATGGGGAGTCTTCACCACAGGGGGTGGCCCCTGAAGCCTGTTGCTTTCAGTTCTGCCCTGGGCTCCTCACTGGTTTGTGTGTCCTGTTCTGTCCCTGAGTGTGGTGGGCAACTTTAAAATGTGAGGCACAAACTATCATTAACATTGAATGAGTAGTGATTGGAATATGTGTTAAACGCATTCAAGGCTGTGAGTAGACTTGAGCAGAGTTTTGCAATAAAAAGGAAAGAAGTTTCCTTTGTGTATTTTACAAAGAGTCTTTCATCTTAATTGTAAATGAACTGGGACATTAAGCACTCACAGCCAAAAAATGGTTAGCACCTCTGTGGACAGCTCAATGGATTTAGTGATGAGGGGAAGGGTATGTTGAGGGCAACTAGCAAACTGTTCAGAAGTTGATTTACCCTGTTCATTTCTTTAAAGTTTTTTTTATTCTTTCTACACTCCCTCATCCAATGTCCTTTTTTACCACAGTAATAACAACAGATATTTTTTCCTAAGACTTTTATGATTTGATGTCTTCTCTGTGTACACCTTAGTGCTGTCTTTGATATCAGAGTCTCTTTCCCACAAAGCTAAACTGTTCAGATTATTTCTGAGAGTGATGGTAGACCAGGTAATATTAAGAAATGGCAAAGCTTTTCTGTAGTCAGCTGCAAGGCTATCTGACCAAATGCAGACAAGGAGTCCCTTATCATTTAGCACACTGTCCGAATTATCAGCTAATCCACTGTAAGTTATGGTGGATTGACAAAATCGCTCAGTGAATTCATTCACAGATTCATCTTTCCTTTGCACACAAGTCACTTTTGACCTGTCGATCTTTGGGCCAGCAATGTTCTTTAGAGCTTTCAAAACACCCTCTTTCAAATCATCCTTACTGGCATATTGTAATTCAGAGGTCACAGCACGCTCAAAACTGTTGAATTCAGATTCTGTGAGAATTTGAGACTTTAGCTGGGTGACTTTTGTTAATGACATGTCATAAAGACGCATTTTGCTGATCAGTGCTCCGCTAAACTCTGAAAAATGTGTGTGTGCTGAAGGTAAGCTTTGAGACAGTCTGTCTATTTCTTTAGGTCCTAGTGTTCTGGAAACAGTTTGAATTTGAACAACAGAAGTGTTGTTGTGTAAACTCTCAGCTCTCTTAGATCTTCTCCTAGCACCACAAACCTCCACTGAACCAACCGGCATATCATTTACTGACTGAATGGAAATGTCTGTTTCAAAGCCAGTTTGTAAGTCAGGATGTTTATTATCAGGCTGACTAACTTTTTAATGTCAGTTTTTCATTTGAGGTTCAGTTGTTTTGTTAATGAGGTTATCTTAGCATGAAGCTCTTGGATCGGTTTCTTTATTTCTGATTTAGACTGAGCTTGTTGTTTAGCTCGAAATAATCTGAATTCTCTGTAGCAGCAGATAATGCCTTTCACATTATTTTTGCGAATGCATGCTCCATGCACTTTCTTGCATTCTTCTAATGTCCAAACATTATCTGGGTCAATGCTAAATTTCCTTGTCAAATTTAGTCTGACTGACTCTGTTATTGAGTACATATGCTGTCCTAGCAGCGATTTGAAATCCTGATCTGACAATAAAGGAGTAGCTAAACTACCTTTTTCAGTCATGGCGATCAGTCTAGTATTCTTTCTGAACATTTTGTGAGTTTGTTATCACAACGTAAAAATACTAAAACTTTTCTGATAAAAGTGTAGTAATTTCTTCTCTGCTAAAACAGAGGGTGACAATAATAGCACATGTTGCTAACACTCCTTGCCTGAGCAAAGGATAACATAAATTAGCTTGTATCGCTAGGCTTAACTTCTCTGCTTGAACAGAGAATAAACTTTTACTTCTCTATTGAAATAGAGGATAACTTTTCTGGTAAACAAACCCTGCAGCTGTTTGTTAACTCTTCTCTGACGGAGCAGAGGATAACCATGTGTATAGACTGGTCTGTATGGTTCTTTTGATAGAGTGAAAACTCACCAAATCAAGGTTGAGCTGAAAAGATACAGTCTGGAGTATAGTCTGATCTTTGTATTCAGGTAGCTTCAATGTCCATCAGGGTTGCAGTCAGCAAATAGTTGAGAATTTGTGACGTCCTCTGAGTGACTTCAAATTGTCATTGAGCTGAAAATTCCGTCTGAAGTGAAGTTTCCTTGAGCTTGAAGTTTTCAAGTTGATTTTCAGGTGGATTTCAGTCTTCTGTGGCAAATTTTTGCGAATTTGGTGATTTCAGTCTACATCCGGGTCACGGCACTAAGTTGTTGTAAAAAAATATATTAAGAATAGAGAGAAGAGAACCCAGTCCAGGAGACTTGAAACAAGCAGAATTTCTTTATTGAGACGTGTTGGTTAATCTGCAGTCATACAGCGTCTTCTAGAAGTCCATGTGTCTGCATGAGCCTACTGGAGGTCTGCAGTCTGCTAGTTTTATCACAAGTCTGATTTGAGACAAAGATGTCCTGTCTATAATGTCTTCTTAGGGGGAGGGGAGATGGCTAAACAAAGCATGCAAATTAAGTCTGGGTGTTAGCATGATAACTGGCATATAGTTGCTAGAAACCTGCCCAGTTACTGGCCACACAAGTTAATCAACAAAGGGGGTTTATCTGGCCTGAAAGTATCACCCGAAGACAAAGGCAGCGTCATTAAAAGCCTGCCTGTAACATTTGCATCACTGTGGCTCAGCCAGTAGTCAGAAAGATTATTGTTCATTTTAAACTAGATTATATAATTTTTTTTTTCCACACCCACTAACACAGCAGCAAAGACAAACAGATCCTGAAGTCATGAGTCATAAAGACGCTGTGCTTACCTGGATGTTATTGGAAGTGTGAGGGAAAGGAGTGCTTCAGCAATCTACATGCTTACAATGAACTTTTAGCACACAGCTCATGGATTAGTTTCTTCCTCCATTTTGTTACACCAAATTATGTGACCATCATATTCTGTGACTCTAGGCGCTGTTTTCACTGTTTGGCATGAACTTGTTCCCAAGACAGTTTGCATTTAAAGAGCATTAAATTTTTCTGTGTTAAATACAAGGGATTTTATATACTAGTATTGAACAGTTCATTACAACGCATTCAAGTGGGAGTATGTGGGAGCCAGTTCAAGCCAAACTGTGAGAACAGCGCCTAGGGTCACAGAATATGATGGTCACATAATTTGGTGTAACACATGCAAAATAAGTACAGTTTATTAGGTACAAGTAAAACAAAAGCACGCTGGACTTCGGGCTGGTGCACAGCACTAGAAAGGCGATGAGAACCCAGTGACATAGCTTGTCAGAGGACAGAGGAGGATTGCTGGTCTCTCCCCCCGCCCCTGAGAACATATAAAACTTCATGCAAGAGGCAAGAGGTGCCAGTGCCTCAGCAATAGTTGCAAATAAAAAAGATCTACAACTGAGAAGGGAGAAAAGCTACAAAATGAAAGAAAATTGATAAAATCAGACCTGGCCAATGACACATTTCATAAATGTTTGCATATTGCATCTAATGCCACGTTGAAAACGCAACGCGTGCTGCTTTGTTTACAGATTTAAATGCGTTTGTGGTGTTTAACTGCACTGCTTTCGGGGGTGAGATGTCTGAATAACACTTTTACTGTGGTGTTAGTAAGTTTACTATGAAGCGTGTTTCAGGCATCTGCTGAGATCTGATCCTATACCAATGTTGGCGACCTGGGGGCTTGATAAACTGCGCTGGGCATTTTACTGTCTCATGCTGAACGCATATGGGAGTCGATGGGATAATTAGGTAAAAATGAATGCATATTATAAGACCATGAAAATGTTTTTTGACCTTGCATGCATATCAGCCTGTTGTTGGAGACCCATAAAACCGAAATATGACCCTTTTTAATGTATAATAGGGGCTCTTTAAACCACAGACCAGGGAACTCAACAAAGGAAATGTGTTGTTGTCCAATACCTCAAATGAAAGTAAGCACATGATTATTATTTTTAAGTTCAAGAGTCAGCACAAGTAACAACAATGAGCAACTTTTTAATCAACATATTGTTTACTGATCAATTGTTAGGCAACATTTAGATACATTACTTACTGTGCCTATCGCTGAACATGTTTTAGATTAGATTAGATTAGATTAGATTCAACTTTATTGTCATCACACATGTACAAGTACAAGGAAACGAAATGCAGTTTAGGTCTAACCAGGAGTGCAATAGCAGCAAGTGCAGGATACAGGTATTAGTTATAAAGTGCAGTTATAGAAAAACTATGGTGATATTTACAAATGGATGTACTATGAACATTATATACAGGTTTTGTTAGCTATGAACAGAGATTTACAATAGATGGATAAATGTACAGGTTGCTATTAATAATCAGAAGTGTGCAGATAGATAAACATAATTACAAATGTATATGTACAGTGGGTGTGTACATAATTTACAAATGTACATGTGCAGTAGGTATGTACAGTTCAAATAAATGAATCAGTGCAATGAATATGTGCAATTTTTAAATGTGCAAATGTTAAGTAGTGTAGTGATTATGATGAGTCTGAGTTATGAGGAGAGGAGAGTGGGGTGTGTATTAGGGGGGCAAAAAGTCAGTGGGGAGCAGAGTTCAAAAGGGAGACAGCTCTGGGGAAGAAGCTGTTCTTTAGTCTGCTGGTTTTTGTCCGGGGGAGCCTGAAGCGCCTGCCAGAAGGCAGGAGAGAAAACAGTCTGTGAGCAGGGTGAGAGGAATCTTTAAGAATACTGCGTGCTCGGCGCAGACAGTGTTTCCTCTGGATGTCCTCTATGGCTGGCAGTGTGGTCCCTGTGATGCGTTGGGCAGTTTTCACCACCTGCTGCAGTGCCTTACGCTCCGCAACAGAGCAGCTTCCATACCAGACTGTGACACAGTTCGTCAGGATGCTTTCTATTGTGCAGTGGTAGAAGTTCACCAAGACGGCTGATGACAGCTGGTTCTTCTTAAGTTGCCTTAAGAAAAATAGGCGCTGGTGAGCCTTCTTGACCAGGCTGGAGGTGTTGGTGGTCCAGGAAAGGTCCTTGGAGATGTGGGTCCCCAGGAACTTGAAGGATGATACAGGCTCGACGGCCATCCCATTGATGTAGATGGAATCATGTGAGCCTGTTCGTCCCTTCCTGAAGTCCACAATGAGCTCCT
>CAIGQZ010001455.1:1254611-1308687 GCA_903798205.1 Danio tinwini | reverse complement strand
GTGGTGGATCTGGGCAAGGCTGGTGCACCCCAACGGCCTTTAAAGTCTAAGATTTGCAGGTGGTAGCACGGGGGAGAGGGTGGTGCACCAGAGCCAGGTGGGTCACTAATGGTATGTATGCCTAGCACGTGCAGTTAGCAAAGTCTGTGTTCCCGGGCTTAAGTGTGGGGTGCCCAGGCACTACTGGAGAACAGGTGTTAATCCAGGGCCCCTGCGGAGCCGGAGCTTGCCCCGGAAAGAGTGATGGTCTCCGGGCAGAGTGTATCTGGCTTTCGGGGCTGGGGATGATGGAAGGCCATGTCCCAAGGGCCTGCGGTCGTGCAGTCTGGGCCGAGAAAGGGTGATGGTCTCCGGGCAGAGTGTGTCTGGCTTTGGGGGCTGGGGGGAGTGGAAGGCAATGGTCCCAGGCCCCCCCCCCCCGCAGCCCCCCCCCCCCCCCCCACTGTGGCCCCCCGGGTTAAGTGGCCCATCCCTGGGCAAGCTTTGTTCAACTGAGAGCTAGTAGAGCGAGTCTGGGGTACGGTGGGTCTTTGGAGCGAGCGTCTGGATTGAAAAGTCCATTTGGAGGATGGTGGGTCTCTGGAACGACCGGTGGTAATGATTGGCGACGCTCACAGGTAGCATTGTTTAGACCACCAGGCCTTGCCCAACAAAAGACCACCTTACCTTTCCCAGCTTACCTGTTGGGACGTCCCGCACCTGGAGCTACGTGCCCGACCCAAATTGTCTCTGACCTCCCATCTGGGTTTTGGGAAACACATAAATTTGTGGACTTAGCTGGGTATGGGTTGGTGGGCTCAGCTTCTCAGCAGGGTCTCAGGCAAAGTAAAACCGTGTGTGTGCTGTGTCCGACCTGCCCGTCCGCCCGCCTGCCTGCCCGTTTGCAAGCCTGCCCACCCCCTGTGTTTATCCCCGCTGCCTCTCATCAGAGTCTCCGGTGGGGTGAAAAGCCAGGGCCAGTGGTGCAGGCTACACTATGGCTGGGTCTCTTAGCCCCTGTGTCTGCTGCGTCCGACCCGCCCGTACGCAAGCCCGCCCCCCCTTTGGGTTTATCCCCGCTGCCTCTCATTAGAGTCTTTGGCAGGGTGAAACGCCAGGGCCAGTGGTGAAGGCTACGCTATGGCTGGGTCCCGTAGCCCCTGTGTCTGCCCCGCCCGTAAACAAGCCCGCCCACCCTCCGCCATCCCTTTAAAAGGTTCACCACCGGCATGGCGCGGAAGTGGACGCCTCCTTTTGAACTGCTCCACGATGCGTGTGGGTCTCTTTCCTCGAGGTAGGCGATAGAAGGCAGATTGATCTCGTTGGTCAGCCGGTCAGAGTTTCCACCACCCTCTTCCAAGCACTGAGCCTCCTTTTTTAATACATTACTTTTCTGGGGCACCAAGAGGTCTTAGTTACACCAGCCAAGTCAGGTGTACTCGCTCTCTCTCCCCCACCTTTGACCGGCTAAGAGCGAGTACACTTGACCTGGCTGGTGTAAGTTTTAACTATAATTTCTCTAATTCTAATCTCTCTAAATTTACCAGATAGCCTCGAGTCCAATCCTGACACCCAGCAGCAGTGGCGCTTCTATGGATCCTCACGGCTTACCTGACCTTCATCTCAGGACACCACTGTGGCGTGTTCCAGAATCTGATCATTTAGGAGGTTGAAGAGGCCTCCAGAAGCCCAGATGGGATGGCCTACGTCATCAACATGAGTGTGACTCCTTGGCTCTGCGGGTGGGGGCCACCAGTAGCATTCACTCACCCACTCACTCATTGATTCGGCTTCTACCATGGTCAGATCACTTTGCATAAGACTAACAAAAGCTTCAGTGCTGCTCAGTAATCTTTCAACAAGGAAGAATACAGCTGGTTCCAGAGGTTCTTGGAGCTGCTGGCTGGTCTCCCGGGTGGGAGGCAGGCCACCTATTTCTTCTTTACCTCCAGAGCCAGTCCCTGCCAGAACTGGAACAAATATTTACAATCTGCATGGACCAGCATGGGGCTTCCCGGCAAGCCCACCTTCACTGACGTCCGGAGAGCCATCGCAACGCACATGAGTATATATGCAATGCCCGTTGCCACATGACAGCCAGCGGCTTTGACCCTATAAAGGTTCTGTCTGTCTGTCTCTGACACAGGCAAAGAATGCACATTCTTCAGAGGATCGGCGGAAGGTGGCATACTTCATGTGTCATGACACTTCAACCTCAGATAAATTCTATGATAAACTTCACCTCGGCCCTCTGCAAGCACGTGAGCACCGCAGACTCTTTGAGAGGGCCTTAGTAGAAGAGGAGGAGGAGCAGGCGACGGCGGGGGGCAGAGAAAGCCAACCACGGAAGGGGCGCAAGAGGGCAAACAGTCCCGAGTCACCCCTGGTAAATCAGTTCCTCTTTGGCTAGCCAAATCATGGATGTGAACAGCAGGGCATGTGATGCTGGCTAACTGGCCTCACTGTCTTTCCTTTGCAGGAGGGAACCAGCAGGAGGACGCTGCCATGGCAGTCTGAGAAGGAAAAAAGCCAGGTGGCACACCCATGCCAACCAACAAAAGACTCTGAATCTTCCTGAATAAATAATATACAATTTTCTAAAACAATAAAGGTCATATTGTGTTCGGACATTTATTGCCATGCAGTGTCTTTATTGGGATGGGCTGGTCATTATTCCTGCATCTGTGAGTTAAAAATGGCTTCAATTGGGACAAATGATCCCTCTCACTTGTATGCCAGTGTCCAGGTTCGGCCTTGGTTAAATGCTCATCAGGACAAATGATCCCATTTGCAGCACAAGTAGGTGCTAGGCTGGATGGGACTGGCCAGGTCTAAGCCTAAATTGAACAGTCATCTGGCTCGTCATCCAAGTCTGGGTATTAGCAAGCGTCTCCCTGGACAGCTTTGTCCTTTGAGCTGCATAAAGAAATCAGCCGATGGCTGGCCGAGAGTAGGGCTTGACTTCTGAGAGTGATGTTTTTTTTTTTGTTTGAGGTGACACTGTTACTGCTGCTTGTGGAACAAAATGTCTGCCGAATGGTTGGGCTGGGACAGCGGTTGCCAGGTTGAAGTCTGAAGTTGAAAGTAAGGCATTAACTTGACTTTTTTTCTGAAGAGTCAGTGGGAGCGTGGTGGCCTGAAATGGAAAGAGCACTTGTTGGGTTGGTAAATCCATAAACTGGAGTGACTGCCAAGAGAGAGTTTTGGAGTAGGAAAACTCATTGAAGCATAACCGTCTAGCGAGTTTTCGAAATGAGACATCTTGATTTTGAATTCTTTGACTTTGTCATCGAGACCTTTGACAGCTTGTAGAAGTTGTATATTTGTGTCATCATTCTCATGTGGCGAGAGTTGTGGTGTTGCTTGGGCCGATGACATTTAGCAGACACTTAGCAGCTCTCTTCTTGCTTGTTTGTTTGGGCTAGGTTGGTGCTGTTGAAGCTGCACGGGTGTTGGATGCCAGGAGCAATAGATCCTCTCTTGAAAAATTCAGAATAATAGAAATTCCAGCTACTTGAACAGTACCAATATTTTTTTTTCGAGGACCAAAGAGACCATGGAGATTTCCGGTTTATTATACGGTCACTGCATCTCAAAGTTGAAGGAGAAGGTGGAACGATTTTGTTGTCAGAGTCAGAATATACGCAAAAATCTTGCTGCAACATTGTTTAGGTTTTAAGGTTTTTAATAGCTACTGAATCTTTTGAGCATTGACGTTGGTATCTGCAAACGAAATGGATGAATGACTAGCTTATATATTTCTCGTGTCGTGAAGCTATTGGTTAGATCTGATTGGAATGTGTGACGTGACATTAGATCTTCCTGACAGAACTATTGCTAAAGCTTTATCTAATTTATTTTCTCTCTCATCATGAACTCTAGCTTTTGAATGTCTGGGCCCTGTTGACGATGCTGCTAGGACTACTGCTGGCAGTGGTTCACATCGGGAGAGCAGTCGATGTTGAGGGCAAAGCAGTGGAGTTTGAGGTCGTTGTTGCAGCCATAGCGCAAAACATTGATATGGGAAGCTGCTAGCTGCATCCGCGCATCCTAGCTTGGTGGCTATTTGATCCATATGTGATTTGACGTGAAGGAATTTTTGATGATTTTAAAATCATCCTATGCTCTAATAGACTGATCCTTGCATTAATAGTTTATTACTGTTTTTAACTAATTACATGAACTTATGCTGATGTGTTTATCCTCATATAACCTTGTGTGCTTAACCTTATATAACTTTGCTCCATAACAGCTGTGCCTTTGTGTGACTGATAAGCGAGAAGTTAACTCCTCTGTACTTGTTAACAACGAAATGTTACATCTTTTCTTCCAAAGTGTGCTCATTTACAGGAACAATTACAGATCGGAGGGGCGCACGTGCAGGTTCTATTATGTGTATGCGTAACTTTTTCTGTGCAGGTTTGCTGTTCTGCCTAACAACTGATGATTTAACTGATGTTTAAACTGATCTGGATGGAGGATCTTTCTTACTGAAGCGCCCCCGGGCGGGGCCGAAGTGAAATCGGCGATATATACTTGGCTGCGAGGAATAGAGAGTATTGTGGAATGCCCACATGTAAACCTCATACTGTAAAGGGTTTATTCTGCAGCCCAGAGCGCTCTGTATGCTTTATCTATTTGATTCATTAAATTAATTTAAACTTATTTGAAGCCTCTGACCGATCTTTGAACCTGGGGGACTAGGGGAAAGTCCAACAGACGCCATTCACCCCCACCCAGGTTATTTTAATCTGTAGGTCTTGCAGATGTGACAATAAGCCTCGAGGCTGTTGCCAACTACAGGCCTAAGCCAGTCTTTAAATCTTCAGTCCTTCAGCCAGAAGTCCGAAAACTTGCATTTCCGTTTTAACTTTTACGTTGTGAATACCTGATGTGTTTACATGTAAATTGTGCAAATCTGTAGTGTATCTAGTAATTGCCCAGCAGGCACACAACGTCATTAGACATTTATATTAGGTTAGATTTAGATCGAGATGTCAGGTGACCAAATTCAATAATTGATGAACAAAATATTAATTCCCAAGAGAGCCTGGTTTCTCTCAAGGCTTTTTACCCTTCACTTCATCAATTGGTGAAGTTTTTTTTCTTGCCATTGGCTTGCTCGGATTGGGAATTGTGGAGCTGGCAATCGATGGATTTGCTCTTAAAAGTGAAATTTAAACCACACTAAACTGAACTTAAACTCAGAAATTTGGACTTTACTAGAACAATGTTAAGCTGCTTTGTCACAATCCACATAGTAAAAAGCGATATTTGAATAAATATGAATTTAATTGAATATTCACGCTTTTACTCTCTCTTAACCCCCTTTTTTAACTCTTTAACACTCCTCTCTTCATTCTGTCACCAGCCAAAATGTGACCTAGGCCCTTAGGCCTCACCCAAGCTGAGGCCAGGCTTCTCACTTTTTAGAGACTTCAGCATCATACCAAGTCTTTACATTCTGGACATTTTTAACTGATAACCTCACTGGAATGCTGATCAACCAATAAGAATGGAGAAGATTCAGGAACAAATCATCAGAAGACTTCCAAGCCAGCACACACTGCGTAAGCCACTGACAAAACTATGCGAGTTTGATTTAGATATCAGGTATGCTAGTTTATCATCTACTTTGTTCAAACAAGGTGATTCAGTTTTCTTTAATTTGTTTTAGGTTATAAATGTTGAATTGGAACTTTCTCACTCCCCTCTTGCCTTTCTGGCTTTATTGGGCCTTCTCAGCCCTGTTCTCTATCTCTCTCTCTTTTTCAATTGAGTACATGCATGTTGTAAATATATGTGTAATCTGTACCTTTTCGTAACTATTATTAAATTTTTGAGCCCACGCGGATCACTTGTTTTTTGTTTTTACACACAGAACAAATTACTTGAACTCGCAGATAAAGCTACAACCTGTACTAATTTGTTAAGGTAGTAAGATTATTTTTCCAGGCTAGGAAATTACTTGTTTTTTGAATTGATAAACAAAAAAATTGTAGGCTCTAACAGATGAGCAGCTGAATTAAATGTACTTTTGTGTCAGCTACCATTAACAATAAAGTCAACCTAAATATTCCTAATTAAATAATAACTTGTCATTATTAATTATTAATATTCATTATTTTATAAGCTTAACTCGCTACACCCCACTACCGAACCTGAGAACTACTACCTGAATGGCTTCATGCTCTTCACTACCTTTACATCGCATTGTAAATAAATCACCCTCCGGGTAGGGTACCTATATAACTGGTATGCACCAGACCGAATCAGCATATGAATTTTTGCACCTAATTTCAGTGCCACTAGTGCTGCGAAAAGGACGTAAAGGGCATCAAGGGGTACTTTGTAGAATGGTATTTTAACCACAGCGGTTCAAACTGTAGTTCTGCCAAGCAACTAAAAAGTTATCAGCATGATGGTATAAAACTGTACATTTATAGTCAAACCATTCTTCTGCAATCTTATACCAAAAATGAAAATAAGGGCAGTAATAATAGCTTAAAATGTGGGAGAGCGTTTATATTATGTGATTGTATTGTATTGCAATATGGAGCAATTAAGTGTTGATGTTAAATCAAAAGTAATTCACAAATTCTTAAAAATTTGATGATTTATTGACAATAATTCTCTAACTGAATTAGTTATAAAATAACTGTATAAAATGATAAAACATGAAATTATAAAATCATATAATATAAATTGTATCCAGCTTAAATGTAAATTTAAAGTTACCTAAGAGAGAGGGAGAGACAAAGAGAGTAAGTAGGCTTCAAAGAGCCTAAGAACAGTACAGCCAGAGAAGATAACCTCCAGAGAAGAAGAGGAGCAGAACAGGAGAGAAGCAGACCAGGAAGAGAACAGACCAGGAAAAGAACAGACCAGGAAAAGAAGCCAGAGCAACGTTTACCAGCTATTTTGTATTTTCTTGACCATGTGACAAAACCCAAATGCTGAGACATTCAAACTGACCAATCAATCAAATTCAAACTGACCAATCAACATGTGACCACATTGTAAAACCCCCAAAGTCCTCATACCAGGCTCTGATCTTATCAGTATCTGCCTTTGGAGTAAGCATGGACCTTCTTTGGTGATAAACATCTTTTGCCATATAAACAAATGCATATGATAATTTAGACTCTTACAACTTCAAGAGCATACATAGGTATGCATTGTGTCACACCATCTCTAAACATATACTTCTAAACACATTTGAGGGTTACGAACACTGCTCTTGCTGTTAGGCATTTATTCTTGTTGCTTAGCAATGTATAGAAGTCAGTGAGCAGTATGGCACATACGATGAGCCACTCCCTTTAGATTTATTGACACACATGATCGAATTTATGGAATTGTTCCAACAAGTCTTCACTGGGGGCTCTTTTGGGCATGCCCACCACGAGAATGACATGCTGAGAAACTGCTGGTTCCAAGTGCAAGTGGTAGATGGCCAGGCACGGCTCCCCACTCCTCACTCATGCCGTGTACAACCCTTTGCATGGTTGGGCTCATCATGCGATTCAGTCAGACTCTAAACTGCATGCTCCGCCGGGGTGTGGCAGAGGATGGGTGTAACTGGGACCTCATGATATGTGCTCTTTGGCATCCATGAGGTACCCCAAGCCTCTACTGAGGTCACCCCCTTTGAGCATCTGTTTTGCTGTCAACCCTGGGGCCTCCTGGACTCCCTCATTGAGCCCAATGGTACCTCTATGACCAGCCCACCCAAACTCGGAAGTTTCAACCCATGACCAAGTCCTGGTATTGATTCCCACAGCAACATTCAAAGCCTGTGTGGTCGTTAAAAAGGTTGGGCCGTTCAACTACTATGTCCGTCAGCCAGTATGTTGCATAGAGGGACAAAGTTATCACGTTAACCTCCTGAAACAATATGCCAGCTTCCAGCCAACTGGCTACCTTTGCAAAGAGTCCACCTCCTACACCTGGGTGGACAGCTCTCAGCTGGCCAGTCAGTTTAAAGGTGTGCAGCTCAGGCATACTGCTGTCATCCAGCATGAATCAGAACACCTCCAGGACAGCAACCCTACTGGGTTCCAGAAGCTAAATGAGGGGGTCATTGAGCCATCTCAAAGCCTGTGGTCCTGCCCTATTGTCTTTGTCCTGAAACCAGATGGCACCCTTCACTTCTGCAATGACTTCTGGAAGCTAAATTAAATATACCGCTACAATGGTTACCCAATGCATCCGGTGAACAAACTCCTAGATTGCCTCTGTAGTGAAAAGTTCATATCCACTCTAGACTTAACCGAGGACTACTGGCAGGTCCCCCTCACATCAGAAACAAAAAAGAAAACCACCTTCACCTTGAGCCAGCCACAGCAGACCAAAGTAGACACTCGACAGAAGACCCCTCTGCCTTCCAATAAATCCCAAGTATGTTCCTTTTGGAGTTGGCAGGCTATAACTGATGTCCCTAACTTATCTTCCATAGTCAGCCCACTGACAGACATGACAAAGAAGGGGCACCCAGAAAAATGTTTGTGGGAGTCCTGGGGGCTGAACAGGCAATCCACACCCTCAAAAAAGCCCTGGCCTCCTTCCCTGTCCTTCATGCACCTGACTTCAGCTGCCCCTTCATTCTCCAGTGTTGTCACAGCTGCAGGAGGGAGAGGATCATCCAGTTCTCTATGTGAGTCAGAAGCTCATCCCAGTGGAAACCAAGTGAACAGCAGACAAAAAGGAAGGTCTAGCTATAAAGTGGAAAGTCTTGAAGTGAGGTACTATCTCCTAGGAAGGTCCTTCACCCTGTTGACTGACCACACTGCCCTAGAGTGGATGACCTTTGCAAAGAATTTTAACACCTGTGTGACCAGGTGGTTCCTAGCTCTCCAGGACTTCCCCTTTACCCTCGTTCCAAGATCGAGCCAGGGACACTCACATGAATGCCAATGGCCTCTCAAGGATGTGGTATAGATAGGTAGGGCTGTCAAAACATTGCCCCTCCCACACACCCCTAACCTCTCTTTTTTACAACAGGATGACGCTGGGGGAGGGGAGGGGGGGGTTGTAGGAAGGGGATGTGTTGAGTATCCTAATGCAGCAATGCCATAAGCCCAAACAACACTTTATCATCACCGATCGCCACCTGCAGCTTAAGACAGGAGCATATAAATAGAGAAAGAAGAAACACAGATTGAGCTTGAACTCTCCAAGGGAATACATGCACTAATGTTTCTCTCTTTATCTGTTAAACAGACAGCAGTGGATATATCTGCACTTCAATCCATTCCCAACCAACACAGCCCTTCACCAGCCCTGAAAAATGCCCCACTACCAAACCTAAGGACTACTGTCTGCACAGCTTCATGCTCCTCACTACCTTTACACCCAAATCACCCTTTACACCGCACTGTAAATAAATCACCCTCCGGAGCTGTTGAACTATACCCATCTGTCTGACTGGCTGTCATGCAGTAATTATCCAATGGGAGGCTTTTTACATATTTGCTTACTTAAATCCAGTTACAGATGTCCACCATGTGTCTTTCATCATATGCCTACCAATCCATGTGCCAGGCACACACAGACACACACACATGCATGCACGCACACACACATGCATTTTTGTCTTTCATCTGGTTCAAATCTCCTCCAAACTAATAATACTGTGTCCTGATTGTGATGATTGTGTCTTGTATGCTAAGCTCATTTCATGAGGACTTTGTCAGTGGTAGGCAAATTCACTTTTTTCTTAAAAGAGAACGTGGCCTGGGGCATGTGATGTCAGAGCTCTTAGGATGGTAAAAAACTAATGAAATTTTACTGCTGTGGATAATCCTTGGGGTCTGTGGCATGTGAAAGACTGTTGCCGCTGGCACTGCATTAAGGGAGAGACTCCTGGTTCTTGTTTTTCATCACTGCAGTGGTCCTCTCTTTCTTTCTCTCTCTCTCTCTCTTTCTTAATAAATATTCTGCACAGATAGATTAGCTTTTATATTTACCAAATCATGCAGAATACAGCAAGTACCTTATCTTCAGTAACTGTATTCCTAATGTTTCTAATGTCTTGTACACATTTTGAGATTCATTTCTGTTTATATTTAGATCATATAATATTGCACATTTAGTGCACAAAATGATTTTCAACGCATGTCAATGGAATATTTGTAGTGTGTAGAATTGCACATTTATTATATAATAATTATTTGTTTATTATTAATAAATAATGTGGTATTTACTTAAGTACAAACAAGAAATGTGTATAAAACAAAAAGTTTATTACAGGATAAAATAACTTCTGATGATTATATTGCCATAACACTTTTGTCAGCCTTTTGTCTGTCTGTAATAGATCACCTGACATGGATTATTATTATTATAAATTTTTTTGCATAGATTTTTTTATTAATGTTTTAATAGCTGATTTCAGTTAATTATACGAGTCATGGTCAGTGATTAGAGACTCTCATTGTACAGCTAACATGCAGATGCCTGATGTGGCCAGGTGCAGACTGCTGGCTGTGTTAGCAGAAATGAGCTTCTTGCAAAGCAATTAGCACTAACTTGACCATTTCCACAACCCTTTTTACACATGTCTCTCATTTAATGGAGCATTATCATTATAATGGGAAGTCACCATCTAGCAAGAATAGGAGCTGATGTTGGCAAAAAGAAACTGATTTTTCTTAACACTACCAAATGCTAGAAGCAGGTTTTACGGTGTTTATTATGCCTGAAGTGTCTTTAGCTAACATGTGTGCAAACATAAATTAAGTAAAAAAAAATCCATTTCATATATATACTTTAAATGAATAATACTTGTACAAATTTACTAAACATATTTTAACAAGAACTAATGGAACCTTAGTGTAAAGTTGTATTGATAAATAATTTTAATTATAGCAATGGTCATCATGGTGGCTCAGTGGTTAGTACTGTTACCCCACAGCAAGAAGGTTAAATGTTTGAGTCCTGGCATGATTACCTGAACGAATAAACGAGTCGAGTCATTATTTAAACAAATTACATTTCAGAATAAACAGGAAAAAAAAGAGTTACCTAAGCAAAAAGGTAAACAAGGCCATGCTGTATTGTTAACAGGTCTATGAACAAGCATTATTCACAATACAGCTAGGTCTCGAGTTCCTTATTGCTTTTATAATTTGGTTATTAAACAATATAAAAAAATATTCTCACACATTGTTTCCTCAAACCTCTGTGCATATATCACCATTAGATGATTTGCCATATTTTAGTTTATTACAAATATATATGCAGTTTAACTATAAGAAATTATTGTCTATAAGAAAAATAAAAAGTCAATACACAATAGACATCTATGAATATGCAGTACAATACATTACAAAACAGACACCTTTTTAAAAAACAGTATTTTTTTCTCTGCAGTTCAGAAACTTTGTTTGCAAAAAGAGAGATACACATTAGAATATCTCCCTTATTAAATCTGATGGGGGACGGGCATGGTCCCAAGATGGTTGAATTAAGTGTAGACGTCATATTACAGCAATGAATCACCACAAAATGAAAATTCTGTCATCAATTAGTATTCCTCCACTTGTTCTACTTGTTCCCTTCAGATCAAGAAATCCAACGTTGTGTCTCACACATACTGGGAATAGCCAGATGACCAATCACTCTGAAGTGTAAGAAAATGGGCCAATGAATGCCCATGAATTGACAAAGTGCCGCTCCTCACAGGTGCGGTTAGTCTAATCAGCTGGATATATAGCCAGCACCTGAAGGAGAGACAGCATCTGCTGAGCTCAATCCAGAGGGATCAAGCTTCATGTATCCAGTGGTTAGCACTGTGGGTGATGACGCAGACAGCAGCAGTCAAGCTGGGTCATTCTCCCATCCCTGGGTTCCTGCGGCTCCAAGACCACCATTCCGCTGGCTAGCGGCTGTGTTGACCTTCCTGCAGGAAGTCGACACCCCAGCCTCAAGGGGAACACCCCAGTAAATTTCTTGCTGCCCAGAAGAGAGGACCATTCTTTCCACAGTGTAGAGCCGGAGATCCCAGTTGCAAATACAGTGCACTGTAATACTGCACTGACGACATTGTTATTGTCATAACACTATGGTGATGGGTGTTATGGGTGATTCCAAGACCGGCTTGCCGTCTGTCCTGTAAGGATGGCTTTCTCTCCATAATATCAAAATCTTAGAACTGTTGTGAAATTCCATGAGGCAAAACCATAAGAATTGTTAAGCAGTAAAACAATAAACTTTCTGATCTGAGAGGAAGATCAGGAAACCAGCTGTTCAACTGTTCTAATTCACCCACCCTGAGTCCCCCTTCGTGACCTTTACTTTACATTCTCCACCAGAGCAGACACACAGAATGTTCAAGTTTTTAATATGGTGTATCTTGTAGCTCTATATTCATGTTTGGTATCATTTTAAATGTTTCTGTGTGATTGATTAAGTGGTCTCAATTTAACTGTAATAATTTACAATTTGACTTGTATAAGTTGATCTGGTTTTCAGTTTTGATAAGATCTTTGCCAGATGCCTCACCCAAGAGCAAATGTTTCACATTTAAAACTCACTACCAAGCAAGGATCTCTGTGAAGCTTATAGATATAAATCAAAATTCTAAATTGATTCATAAATGATGAATGTGATCCATTCTTACAATTAGAAATACAGTCTAAATTTGACGGTCACTTCAAATTGAAGTCAGATTAAATTCGGAGCTGAAAAAATATATATAAATAAATTCTAATAAATAACAGAATTATTTTCAGAAGCACTAGAAAAGGCTTACATGCATTTAACTTTTGACCATGCTGTTAGTTTCAACATTTGGCTAGTAGATGGACTTCTACAGTCCCTACCCTATTTTTATTATTTTTTTTTATGTTAGCATTTTTTTTTTATCAACAACTCTCTGCTGATGTATAACCATCAAGCACTATTGGATCTTCACCCCTCTGCCTGTTAACTGGTCAATAATCTGAAAAATGGACATAAATCGTTGCCTCTATTACTACCTGCTCACCTTTCCTATGTATTTTATTTCTGGAAACGTCGCTGTCGAGGAGGAAGACTGTTGAGACTGAAGATCTGTCTTAAATTTACAAGTTCTCTGACTGGGCCTAGAGCTGTCTGTCACCAGTTTCTCTCCCTACACTTTACGTAGCCAGTTCACGATTGTCTAGTACTGTTTTTTGGCACAGACCAGTCTCTGCCCTGCCACTAGTTTTATCCTCATCCTCAACAGCATGGACAGGATCTGCAGAATCTGCAGTATATTGCATGTGCTCCTCAGATTACTGAAAAACGTACCTAGTGAATGCCAGGTCACTGTAAAATACGTCTTTTATCCTTAAAGATTATTTCTTTTCTAAAGGTTTGGATTTTCTATGTGTAACGACAACGTGGGTGACTGCAGGTGAGTGTACCGTTTTTGCTGAACTTTTGCCCATGGACTGCTGTTACTTTAACTCTCTGCATACATCGGGTCATGGTGGCGAAGTTTCCAATCTGTACGTAAATATATATACATATATATAAATGTAAACAGTTCTATCTGCCCACCATGTTTCCCAGCTTTGAACTAACTTTGTTTAAAGTGGTTTCCTCTCACCCCATCCTGTTCATGAATCACATCCTGTTCTAGAATTTCATGAATGATTTTGCTGCTTTTCAGGCTTTAATCAGGACTAAATAATATTCTATTTTGACAACCTGGGATTTTACATGTGTGCTGTTCTAATAAAGCTATGGTTAAGAAATTTTTGACCCCGATTGAATCTTTTAATTGAACTCTTTTAAGTCTGTGTTTGCACCAACACAAGAGCGTGGTCATACACTTGGTTTGGTTTTTCATATGCTCTGCCTTTTTAACCTAGAGGTGTATGATACTGTTTTTTCTGACCATATGCCTGTGGTGTTTGACATTTGTCTGCCAAGGCAGACAGAGAGTGTCCCCTTCTTGTGTGCTCTTGTGTTTTAACTCCTCCACTGCCACATGGTTTTCTGACTGTTTTAACAGGCACTCCATTTCCATATCCTTGCATAATACAGATGAGCTTAGCTCCTTGTTGCATGACACCTGTAAGTCTGTCCTGGACAATGTTGCTCCATTTAAAACCAGGCAGCCTAAAGTCAAGTCTGAACCCTTGTTAAATGACGAGACCCATGCTGTATGGCTGAAAATCTAAAAACGGAAATCGAAAAAAGACAATTTACAGTTTTTTTTCTTTTTTTATTTAAAGAAATGTTGGGGTCTATAGCAGTCTACTGTGAAAGAAGCAAAAATTAGTTACTTTGCAAACATCATGTCTAATTGTTATAAGCTCTGTGTGTTGTTTCAGTTAATTGAATTTATTCTTACTGTCTCTTTTGAAATGTGTAAGAAACTTTATTAATAAGGTGGCCTCAGTTAGAGCCCAGATTACGCCACCCACGTTTGATCCCTCAGTCTTTCCTGTGTGCCCGGGTCTGTCACCAGTTTGAGCATGTTACTTTTGTGCAACTGGATAAGTGGCCTAACGTCTTCAGGTTCACCCCATGATGCTGTTCCCCCACTCTTTCTAAAAGAGGTATTCTCCACTGTGGGTTCTTTAGTTTTAACTATTATAAATGGCAGCCTTACCTCAGGAGTAAACATGCTTTTGTGCAGCCCCTTCTCAAAAAAATTACTGGACTGAATACAAATATTCTTCTGAACTATAGATCAATCGCCAAGATGCATTTTTTATCTAAGGTATTGGAAAAAAATAGTTTACAATCAGATAATTGCACACCTGAGCACCTCCAGTGCTCCTCTGGTCTATGGAGTTTCACAGGGATCTATTTTTTGGGCCCTATATTGTTCTCTTTATATCTGCTTCCCCCCAGCTCAATTCTCAGGAGACACTGCATCTTCTTACACTGTTATTCTGATCTCTGCCAAATTTATGTTCCCCTTAAAAGGATAGATGGCTCCCCCCTAAATGCTGTGTAATCATGTTTAAAGAACATGGAATCTTGGAGGGCACTGAATTTTTTATTTTATTTTAATGCAGGGGTGTCAAACGCAGTTCCTGGAGGGCCGCAGCCCTGCACAGTTCAGTTCCAACCCTGCCTCAATGCACTTACCTGGAGGTTTAAAACAATTACAACTCAAAATACAGTTGCCCATCTTTTATTGGCACACACAAATATGAGTTAAAGCTGATTGCATTTCAGAGTCCATTTTAAATGACTTTTATTTGTTTTTATGTGTCTGAATTGTGCTGTGCCTCTTTACCTTTCTGAGCTTTCCTATCCTTCCACACCTTCTGGTTCTGGGGTGTGCCCAGGACTAGTTGAAAACTCAGAGGGGATCAATCATAATGTTGGCCCACCCATGCCATATTGCAGCCAATCACAAAATTGGTGCGATATTCAATTGCTGCTTTATGTATTTTTTCTTCCCAACTGCCTTTTTTTTTATTTGTCTAGACAGCCTTAAACCAGCTCATTCACTTTCACAACTCTGAGGATATCGAACAAACAGCACTGAATTGTGTAAAAGTCCATCTATTAGCCCAATGACGAAACTAACACCATGGTCGAAGGTTAAATGCATGTAAGCCTTTTCCAGTGGTTCTGAAAAGAATTCTATTATTTATTAGAATTTATTTATATTATTTTTTAGCTCAGAATTTAATCTGACTCTAATTTTAAGTGATCGTAATATTTAGACTGTATTTCAAATTTTAGGAACCGATCACAATAATCATTTCTGACTTAATTTAGAGTTTTGATCTATCTGTTCTCATACTCTTCAATTTATACGTTCATTAGGGACCAAACGCCGCTTAGAGTTTCACGCCCCGGGTTTTGCGTGTCTTCTCACAGACAGAATGTCGACACTCTGAAGTTAGTCAGAGGGTGCAGGATTAACTAATATTCAAATAGACTGGTTGCCAACTGCTCACGCATTCTAAAATTACAGCCCACTTAGCCAATGCTCATGCAACTTGCTAAAATCAGTGGTTAAATAATTAAAAGATCTCCATGCTAACATGCCAACTGCTCCGTATAGTCTATGTGTCTAATAATCAAATAATTATGCCGATCATAAAGGTAGCGAAAGACTCCACATAATCTACTGGATATAAAAGATTTCAGGAGAATTCAGAATGAGTCAAAACTTAACATTTTATTTGTCAGGTAAAATTGTATAATGCCAATTAAATAATAAAACAATCATAAAGCCAATTCAGAGATGATACTGTAACAATGTAACATCCATTACTCAAGGATAAATCCAAGGGTTAGAGATGCAAACCTGATCAGAAAAATACATTGCAGCATAAGTCTCAGAGTTGCTGCAACAGGGTTTTGGCTACAAGATTCCCCTGAGCCATATCACATCTTTACCTTATATACTCAACTCAGAACAAACAGCCATCAATTCAAGACAATAGAGGCGTCGCAGAGACCCCTGCCTGGTGAATTGGAGATGTTACTCATCACTAGAGGGGGGAGCATCTGGCAGTGATTTTATCAAAGTCAAAAACCAAATCAACATATACAAATGAAATATTATAGTGAAATTAAGACCACTTTATCAATCACACAGAGACATTTAAAATGATACCAAACATGAATACAGTGCTATCACATACATCATATTAAAACCTTGAGCATTTTATGTGGAATGTGCTCTGATGGAGAAAGGTAGCTTAAAGGTCAAGAAGGGGGCTTGAGGTGAAATGAGAAGGGTGCATTCCTGCATTCTTCCCTGATCTTGTCAAAGACATAGTCAGGAAGATTTAATCAGGATGATTTGAATAGAACAGTTGAACAGCTGGTTTCCTGATCACTTCTCAGATCAGAAAAGCTTATTGTTTTAGCGCCTGATAGTTCTCGTGGTCTCACCTTGTAGAATTTTCACTACAGTTCTCAGGGTTTGATATGATGGAGAGACTTAGCCATCCTTACAATTGTGAGGAAAAAATAACCAAGAGACATTGATAGATCTGTGTGAGCTTTATCTGTGTGAGCACTAGTAGTCTAACAAAATACAAAATGTATAGATTTCTTGTTCCAAAAGGACAAAAGAAAACCAATTCTGCTCACCAGCATACAGCTAACACTTTGCCTGTTAGCACCAATGTGGTCGGAGGAATAGATGTGTCAACTTCATCAGCAGGTTCTGATGTTGTCAAAAACACAATCACACAGCCTCAACAATACAGCAATTCTGTCCAAAGTGATTTAAACAGGGCAAATTCTCAGCAGCTGACTCTAAAATCATTCCCCAGGACTGTTTTTGGAGGGAGGGAGAGATGCTTTTCGGGCGTGGCTTGAATATTCTGTTGAACACGACACATGCTTTTGTTTTCCGTGTCGAGCGTTGGGTGTTGGTTACTCAGAAAAGGACACTTTCATCTCTTCAGGATTTCAAAACTGGAAAGCAGCATTAGAAAGCGACTGCGGCCTTCAAAAACATGCGTCTAGCCTGGCTCATTTACAAGCCTTGGCTGCATGGACAGAGCTTAGCCGCCGACAAGTGTCGGAGGAGACCGTAGCTAGTTTGTTCGGCCCCCAACAAATAGAAAATAATTGCTATTACATTAAAAACATGGCTGGTGTTGTAAAGTTTTAAGCAGTTAATGAGCTTCCACTATGTGGCGATTGGGAAACATTTGACACAGAGGAGGATTGCATAGCTGCGGGGCTTTTTGCCAAGTTATTTAAATATACAATGGGAAAAGATAAATGTGTTGCTGACATCACATCACACGTCCCTCAAAAGGCTAAGTACACTTCCAAAACAATCCAGAATGAAGTGATTGAAATTTTGGCATCCATGGTTCTGAAAAAAATATAACAGAAATATGACACTGCTGATTCAGTTGCATTCTGTTTAAAAAGTGATGGAACAAGAAATAGGTGCAATATCAAAAATCTGTCCATTGTAATTTGATTTGTGTGCAATGGTGTGCCAGAGGAATATCTCATTGGCTTATTAGAACTTTAGCAGCTTAATGCAAACTACATCACCACAAAAATATTGCAACACTTGTCTCTAACAGGATTCAGTGCTGACAATATATTGTCCCAATGTTATGATGGAGCTTCTGTAATGCGTAGGGTATGAGGTGGTGTTCAGGCTTTACTGCAACAAAGACTGGGCAGACATACCCCCTACATCCACTGTTATAACCATCAGCTTCACCTCTCAATTGTACGTGCAATTCATAGTAAACCTTGTGCAAAATAATTATTTGATTTGTCAGGGTCCCTGTACTCTTTTTTTTCAGGCATCATTTTGTCTGTCAGCAATACAACTGTCCCTACCCCAAGAGACTTTTGAAAATACATTGGACAAGTCACTATGATGTTACAAAGTGTGTTGAGGAAAATGAGGAAGTCATTCTTGACATTCTCTCCAAGGCTTCCAATGATGACAATGCATCAGTTGACCTAGCAAATGAAGCCTCTGGTCTTCTCTCTCAGCTGAAGCAACGTCACTTTTTTTGAAGTTTTGATTTCTGATTCAACTCCTCACCATCTTAAAACCAGCAAATGCCATCCTACAGTCTCAGCATGTTAATTTGTGCAGTGCAGCTGACGTTTTGCAGAGATGTGTTGATGCACTGAGAAATCTCAAGGAAAATGACAGTGAGTGGCAGCAGCATACCTGCCAACACTCCCGTTTTTCCCGGGAGTCTCTCGTATTTCAGACCCACCTCCCGGTTTGTAATTTCTCCAGGAAAACTTTCGGAATTTCAACCCCTTGATTGGTGATTGGTACAATCTGTAACACCCCATTTACACAGGGGGCTTCAGCGTTAAGCCGTGGTCACACTGGGCTTTTCTCCCTATAGACTTCCATTCATACGCACGTGAATGCGTCAGACCGGAAACGCAGGGTCATGCGTCGGAGTTTCGCAAGTTGCTGCGGTGCAAAGTTCAAGCTTGGTGAACTCTGACCTGCGAAATCGCATCACTTGACTACGTGAGACCAATCCAGGATCAAAACATGACCTCTGAACAGAAATTTAAAACATGGAGCAATCGCTCGCTTTTTTTAATGTCTAATCATCTTGTTTAATCCCGCCTCTTTTCGCAGCACCGTACGACAGAATTTCGCAAGCTCAAACTCTAGTGTGACTTCAGCTTTAACACTTGACAGAGGGTGTGTCTGAAGTTGGGGCTGACGCCATCATTATAGCAGCATCAGCCAATGAAATTAGTCAGCAATCGGCTACTGTCTGAGCTGGTGTATTTGCATAAAGCGATCTGATTGCCTGGCGCTTCCATCGGCACTTGAAAAGTTGAGAAAGCCCCAACTTCTGCAGCGATCAACGCCACTGAAGCAGGGCCGATGGATCCAAAATACCCCCTCCCCCCAGCCCCACCACCAGGATTTTCAGAGACAAATGTTGGCAGGTTTGGGCAGCAGTACTGCACAGGCATTGACCCCTTACCAAAACGTCTAAGGACTGTCAATTCTTCCTATGCTGACTCTGTCATTTTTTCAACTTTGGGGCAAGAATGTCAGTCAGGCTCTGAATGTGCCACAAAAGCACTAAGGCGACAATTGTTAAACACATTAGATACAGCTGTGTCAAAGACGGAAAACAAGTCTTCCACAAATAATTTAGAAATAATGCAATCCATCTCATGTTTGATGCCAAAGTCAAACACATTTCTTGACATTCAGTTGACGAGCCTCTCTGTAGCCTTGCAGGGGTTGCAAAAAATGAAGTCCAGAATGAAGTTCTTGTTGCCAGACCAATGCTCTTCAGGAAGCTTCCAGCTGATACTGACTGCTCCGCTGTTTGCAAAATTTTGCATAAATACCAAGATGCATTTTTCAAGTCTTCATAAATTGTTTGTATCTGCAGTGGTCATGGGTGCCCCTACTGCCTCATGTGAGATTGACAACATTTTGTCGAACAATGCTTCATGAGAGGGGAAAAAAATGTACTTCAATACTTCAGTACTTGGCAAGAAATTCAAAAAAGGTCTAACTCGCCACAATATAGACAACATCTCTCTCATCCATCAATTTCTTTTGGCCTGAATTAGCAGGGTTCCTTGCAGCTGAACAGGTTCGGCCAAGTTACCAGGGGAAGAAGGTAATCTAATGGAGCTAGTGGCATCAAGTAAGCGGACCGGTTGTTGGTGATCCAGCTAATTTTTTTGAGGTGATAGACAACCCCGATGGTTACATCAATGAGAGACTCGAGATTAGTAGAAGGGTCTCGGAATGCCAACTTATCCTTTAGCTCTGAAGACAAATCATGGTGGAAATCATGTTGATACCATCTACTCTTATGCTGAGTTCAGACTGCATGATTTTCAAAGTAGTCGTGTCATGGATGTTTTCACACTGCAAGACTATCTGGGCTAGCGTTCTGTCAGTGCTGTGTTTACACTGTAAGATGGATCAGCGACAGGAAAGTTCACATTGCATGACTTTAAAATAGAAAGAATCACCGACAACTTTGACCAAACTACGTCTCACAACAAAACAAACGCGAGAAGTGACATGGAAACAGTGCAAGGTCACAAAGTATATTTTTGTTATTAACTAAATAATGGAAAAGGTTTTAAGCTTTAGAAAATGTACTTATGTTGCTCACCTGGCTTTTAAAGAGAATTAACAATTTCTCCTCAACTTTTTTTTTACTTTTCGACTTGATTGTGGTATTGATCAGAAGACACATCAAACAGACACAGTGCTCCTGCCAAATTTCCATCAGTTTTTCCAAATTAACAGGTCCAAATAAACAGAAAATGAGTGCTTTCCAACCTCCCGCTGACTTGCAGGTACCCATACTAGTAAATGCTGCTCTCTCATCGGCTGTAGGTGACCGCGATCAAAAAACATTTCACATGGCATGATTTTAATCGCAGACAGCATGCCAAATATCTAACGGGCATCGGCGACTCATCTGCGATTCTCTCATAACGCGTTATTGATTGTTCATACTGTGTGATTGTCACTTATGTGAATGAGCACCGATTTGCCTGTGATTTCAGGCATTTGTCAGCGATTTCTCAAAACCTGTCGGCGAGTCAAAATCAGGGCTAAAATTATGCAGTCTCTCTGCTAAATCTGCATTAGTTGCTAGGATTGAAAACTCTAAAGCAGTGGTTCTCATCCATGGTCCTTTCACAAAACAGGCAAAAAAAAAATTAGACACATGCATACAAAAAATTAGCAATATGAAGCATAGCTCTCAAACTTAATTTATGGAGAGCCACAGCTCTGCAGTTTTCCTTCAACTTTAGTTAAACACAGTTGATCCAACTAATCAAGGTGTTTAAGCATACGAGATACTATTATGCAGGTGTGAGTTTGAGGTTGTTGAAGCTAAACTGTGCAGAGTTGTGGCCCTTCATGAATTGAGTTTGAGACCATTGATGTAGAGGTCTTACAAATAGCTTTTGCTTTAGCTTTTTTTTTTTTGCAAATTGTAAATGTGCTAATAATTTGCCATAGTTATCCTTAATTTATTATTTATTTGTACAACAAAAACAATGAAATATAAATATGTGCATATAAGTTGCTTGTTCATCATTTTTGTAAACAAACTCCTATCAGTTTCACATACTTTTATTGAATTATTGTAAACGCTACTGCAGGCAATTTCCCAGCATGTCACACCTCCCTTTACAAATCTTCCCTGACTGAGGTATATGGAATTACAACGCCATGTCAAAGCATATAAGAGATAAGTCATCCACAAGCAGAGGTGAAGAACCAATATCCAATCAGAACTGCAAGGGATTTAGGGACATTTATTTATACCTCGATGCCATCTCTCCTGCAGACAACTGCACATATGGTCAATAGACAAGGGATAATTAAATATTTTGCTCTATGCAGTGAAAAAGATTTTTTTTTATGGTTCAGTGAATTCAAAGGAAAAGACTGCCTACACTGAAACAGTTGGATCAAACATTAACTTCAATATAATAAGCAAAATTTGTTCAAAAGCATTCTAGCATAAAATCATGAGAATGTTATAATTAGGCTGGAAAGTTATGCATTTATGCATGTTATGCATGTATTACAGTCAACAAAGCCTCATTGTGGACACATACCCTTACAAACTTATGGAAAACCACAAATATGTACCCTGGGATATGTCTGGTTGCATTTTGTCTGTAAATCTAACACTATGGGATGGTATGATGTTACAGACAGGATCTGTTTCTTTTCGCACTACTGCTGACTGCTTACCTCTGTATCGACTGCTTTTCTGGTGTTACCAGCTTGCCCAGTAGCTTGCCGCGCATGCCAATGGACATGGGATGCAAAGTGGACCGTGACAACCTTGAAAAACTGTTCCAGAAACAAGATAAAACATAAGCAAAAATTAAAATAATTTTTATTCAATAAAATTAAATTAAATTTATGAATAACAGACTGAAATCATGCTAAAATCACACGGTCATGACGGCTTTTATTTTCTCTATTGCTTTTGAAAACACTAGCTCGGAACCGGTGGGTGGGGTGGTCGTTCAGTCAGTTGAAAGCAAGTTGTGCAACTGAAGTGTATATTTCACCATCTAATGAATTTACATGAGAAGAGGACACGCATGTTGATGTTGATGATTTGAGATCATCAAAAAGTGTTGACAACAGTCTCTGGTGGATTTGCATAAGCAGATGTATCTCAGGTATTACAACTACACAATATTTACCAGTGTCCACTGACATTTGTTCTAACAAACAACACTATGCAGTGTGCTAAAGCACACAGGGCCTACACTTTCTAAATGTTTAAGCCCATAACCCCCAAGGATCGAAGACCGCGTATACCCGTTTTGAGGTTTGAACTTAAATTACACTTTCAGTTTTGATTGTGCAGACAAGAGCAATACATCAATTGTATCCATTAGGTGTCTATTTTTGTGTACACTCACAATGACAAGAAAAGTGTGTGCTTTTTTGCAAAATAATTAAAACAAACAGTGTAGGCATTCTTTCTTTACACTCTCCGCAAACTGTTTTTAGAAACGCGTCAGTAAAATGCACTAAAACTCTGCGAAAACAAAACACACAGATATGAGACATACCTATAGAAAGCTAGAAGTGTCTTTTTAAATGCAGCGAGTGCATGTTGAAAAGAAACATTGTTTGAAAAAATAATGAGTATGAAACCAACATTATGTCTACCCTAAACACCTCATCATTGTGCACAAAGTGATCGTCGTACCCGCCAGGCGCCCATCGTGCTACCAAACACTAGTTTTGGGTCACAAGGAGAAGTGTTTCCATAATGGCTTAGAAAGGCCGCAAGAGTCTTTTTGGTCCTCAGAGAGTAGCAAAACCTCAAGTCTGGAGCCAAGCAGTCCCTTAGGGGCCAAACAGCTGAGTATCCCACGTTCAACTTATCCCATTCATTTTCACAGGTGTTTCGTGGACAGCGACCTATGGAGTTTCTATTGAATAAGTTGAAGGTGGGACAAGGCCGTACAGGGGGGTCAAAAGGTCGCAGGACCCTGAACTCTAGCAGAGTATTGCTGCCGGCACTCCAGCCGGGTCCCCATGTTCCGTTGCCCTAGCTGCTTCTTGAGCCTTTTAGGCCTGGCCAACGCAACCGCCCTCATAGGCCTATGTGAGACAGAGGGCCATACGAAGAGGCCAGAAAAAAGTTTGGGGCATCCCCAGAGCTGACCGTCTATGCAACCGAGGGCTTTGTGATGCAACTCTCTGCCAAATCTGGGGCCTCTCGTGGTGCCTTGGACCCCTAGGTGCCGATCCGGGCCTGTGACACTTGCAAGTTATTCTATTCATTTGGCAGGTGTTTTGTGGACTGTGTCCGTCCGATCGGCCCCAAACTAACATATGTGTTGCGTCACGAACCACTGGGGCAGCCTGTAAAGCTCGTCTTTAAATCAACGGGATACACAAAAATAAAAATAACAAAAACAATTCAATTCTCAGGATCTGGTATTCAAATTTGATCATGTATTGAATAAGTAATCTTTTTCCCTTATAGGGTCAAAATACTCTGAAAAATGTCCTTACAATCAACATAAACACAAACAACATTTATACAATAACACAATACAAAAATGGTGAATCCCATATGTGTGGGTGTGTGTGTATGTATATGTGCAAAGTCCAAAGTTTGTGGATGTGTGTGCGTGCAAAATGGATCGCTCACCAAAATGTTTCAGTCCGGATAACAGGTACTATATGTAGTTGCTGCACATCAAATGTCCTCCATGGATAGTCTTTTTTAAAGTTCTGCAAGAGTCCAACTAATGAGTCTGTAGAGAAAAAATCCACAAAAAAATCCATATTATATATATATAAAAATGGCAACAGTTCATACAGGAAATAGAATACAAATATATGCACCTCACTTCAAAATAAAGAACATAAAATAAAAGTTCATTACTCACTGAATTATCTGGGGCCTATTCACACATTCAATGAATTTTGCAATCAGCATATACTCAATTATGTGACAGCGCTACATAGAACTTACTGTCTCTCAAGGGGAATAATTCTGTCCACTTTGTAAAGTAGTCCACAATCACAAGAATATAAGCATTTCTTTTCTTGCTAATGGGGAACGGTCCCATCAGGTCAGTCCCTAGAGTGTGTTCTGGTTTAATAATTAAATTACTCTGCAAAAATCCAGAGGGTTTACTATTACTGGGCTTGTACTGCTGACAGAGCTTACAACTTTTAACATAACTCCAGACCTCTTTTCTTACAGATGGCCACCATGCTACTTCTAAGATTTTCAGAAGAGTTTTGAGTTGACCCAGGTGACCACCTAGTGGATTGTCATGAAAGTAGAGAAGAAGGTTCTGAGTGAGTTCTTTAGGTACCACAAGCTGACACTTATTCCCTTCACCTTTTAGGGGAACTTTTCTGTACCAAATATTCTCAAAGGTAATGGCTTGATCTTTGGCAGCACAGCATGATGGAGTGGAGATTAACTGGAGTAAAGCTTTATCATCTTGTTGAGCTTTTTGTATTTCATCAAGACTGATGGGTAACTGTGATGCAGATGTTGAAGTGATGGAAAGACAAGGGCTAGGTACGAATTAATTACCAGCTCTAGACAGAGCGTCAAGTACCAAGCTTACACAACCTTTACGGTGATGAACTCTAAAAACAAATTGCTGCAGCCTTATGGTCCAGCGTGTCAGACGAGAAGAGGTCTTTAGGCTATTAAATGCCCAAGTCAATGCAGAATGATCGGTGAAAACATCAAAAGGCATCCCTTCCAAGTAATGTCTCCACTTTTCTACTGCCCAGACCACTGCCAAACACTCTTTCTCCAATGTACTATAGTTCTTCTCTGCTGGAGATAGAGTCCTTGAAACATAGGCGATTACTTTCTCCTGGTTGTCACAAGTTTGAGTAAGTACAGCTTCTAGTAGCAAGTCACTAGCATCTGTGTGTATCTGGAAAGGCTTAGTGTTGTCTGGTTGTGCAAGTATAGGTGCATTTTGTAAGGCTTGTTTATCAGCAAAATGAGGAATATAGTGGTGATACTAACCTGCTAACCCCAAAAACCTCTGGAGGGACTTCAGGTCAGGTGGTGTAGGAAAATTAACTACTGCTTGAATCTTCTCTTTATCCATATGGCATCAATTTAAAATGAAATAGGCCTTTAGTTTCTTCTGCCATCTGTCATCTACTTGCCAATATCCAGATCTTAAATCCAAGGATGTAAACCAGGTACCTCCCTCCAATGTCTCCAAGATGTCCTGAATTAGAGGCATGGGAAAAGCATCAAAGATGGTATTTGTGTTAAGACGTCTGTAGTCCACACAGAAATGATAAGTTCCATCTTCCTTGGGGACCAAGACCACCGGAGAAGACCAAGGCGAGAAAGAAGATGATGTTGTTTTACAGCATTTGATCTACCTCTTCTTCAATAATGCTTTTCTTCAATGGAGATACTCTATAAGCTCTTGATGTTACTGGGGTATGGTCTGCGGGGGTGATTTTGTGTTGATAAATTGATGTATGTCCAAGTTTTTCTGAGGTGGTAATTGGCCATTCAGTGATCAATTATCTTACATCTTCTGGATAACAGATGTATGCAGGTGTATTGCAGGTGCTCGGTTCACCAGAGTAGCTCATGGGACGAGCAAGTGGCGTGCTTGTGATGACCACCGGGTTGGTAGTGGCGCTCAAGGGAGCAGAAAGCAGTGTTCCATACTAGCGAATGGATCCGGAGAGCTTCTGGTTAGCACGGCGCTAGCTTCCATAGCACTGTTTTCTCTTCAGGGCCGGTATCCTGTCATGCTAGTAGACAAGGATGGTTATCTTTTTAAGGTTTTATTCAAAAGAAAGTCACTGAATCAAAGTGAGGAAGCAGGAGGGTGGTGTTATGGCTGTTAGTGATCTCATCAACAGTTCACAAGATAAGCGTCTGATATTTCACACACAGTTCGTTCTGGGGAACATCAGAAGGTGAGTAAACTCACACACAGTTCATCAGGTAAATGGCAGATCTTCAGATAAACACCATAGTAGTTCATACTTTTCCCTTCTTCAGTTGCTTGTAGATCCGAAGGCACAAAGAAGACATCCATGAAGAAGAGGAATAGACGAAGAAGAAGAGAACCATCTGACTTCGATACCGGCCAATGAATGGGAGAATGAGGTGGGTACTCAAAGTGTCCAGTGATTGAGGGTACAGATGCGGGTGACTAGAATGCTGGTGATGGTTTGCGTGATTAATGAGAGGTGGATAGTGAGGGAGAGCAGTGATTGGAGTGGCAGGAACGAGTCATTCAGAAGTTATTATTAAATGCTGGATTAATGCACAATAAAGTTTTTATTACAACAGTTTTGGAAACACGTTTTTACCATTTCAAATATATATTTTTTGCTTATGCTGTATAAGTGCACATACAGTGCTTAGCATAATTGAGTACAGTCAATTTGGAAAATGAATATTTGATCCATTTATCAGTGAATATATCAATTTTTGGTGCATTTAAACAAAACAGATTTTCTAAACATATATATTGATGAAAATAATAGCTTAGTCAGCAAACACATTGAGGAATTGAAAGATAATACAATTAAATTTAAGCAAAATATTGCAAAAAATAATTCCTACAAAATTTAAAATACATTTTTCCATTTTTCCAAAATTTCAAATACAGCTCTCTATGATGGACGACCAGCGTTCCCCAGCCTCCAGCGCCTAGACTGCAGCTCTGCACAAGACATTTGGCCATAGGAGAAACCATTCTCCAACAAATGCTAAACATTTTAGAAATCTTTGAAAAACGAGACTAGCACAAATAAAATAAGTTATACAAAAGAACTCACCTCTCAAACATCCCGCCTGTCCACAGATATTTATCATTCTAAGTAGTTCGACTGCAAGGGTCCAGGCAATTCAATTCGCAAAAATTAGTCCACAGCATAGTCATACATTGATAAACATGCACTAAATGCACTGTTATCATCCAACCCACTTGCTGAAGTGCGTTCAGTAGCGTCTCCAGTCATAACAACAGTGATTTAGTCAAAATGGCCGCCGGCCTTTTGATTGACACATTTTTCTGCCAATAGCTGAATAGCTGAAAAGTGAAGCATCACCATCCAATGAGCTCTAAACTCGAGATGGTCCCGTCCTCTCTCTTGACAGATTAGGAAAGGACTCCGAATTTGTGAATGAACTAGGCTAGATATGCTTGTGATTTTTTATTTAAATTTTTTATCATTATGACTCCAAACCTAATGTTATTTATTCATGGATTTAAGTAAAGCCCATAACTAACATTCACTCAAAGTGGTGACTTTGTTTAAGTTCAGGGCTTTATGCAGTTGATATATATAAAAAAAATATAATAATAAAATAAAAGCCTCTGCCACATCCGATAGCCACTTAACTTATGAAAAGATTATTACCCAGCTGTTGAAAAACATTAAACGCATCGAGCACAGAAGTCCAATCGTAATAGGCCAGTGACTCATATCTTCATGCACCGTGTCATATGTAAGTTTTTAATGGCAAGTCTGTCGGATGTGAAAATGACAAAGAAACAAACTTCCCGCTTGACTGCTATGAATAGGAGGACGGAATTTCCGACAATGGAATAATGTTTCATCCATTGACTCAGCGTTAGCGTGAATTCTCCCATTCACATCTTAAACAAATTTCTATATCAGTAAGGGTTTGAAAACTCCATTTCACTATAACTTCACCTACTTCAAGATGTACTTCCAGGACCACCAGATAAGCCACACCCCATATCCTCAGCTCTCCATCCATCTGCCATCCTGCGGGGAGACGAATGCCCACCTCAACCATCCTTGCACTTTGCGTCAACGACGCTATCAGACCATGCAATCTATCATACCATGCATTAATAAAAAGCACTTCCATCCACAGTTGCCCATGCCCTTATTAAGACGCCTCGCATGGATACCAGCTAAAACAATTTAAGTCTGCTGTACATGTACCATGTTGTTAAAGATTTCATTTCTGAATCTCTTTTCTCATTTCAGAAGACTATGTTAGACGGCTACAGAGGCTGACCCTCATCCAACCTATTACACTCCACATCCATTCCAAATACATACTCTTCACAAAGGATACATTTCCACTCACCCAGCCCACATCTCAATGCCATATTCACACTACCCTTTTTAGTTTTTTTAGATGTTCCGAAAATCACATTCAATCCCACAATCCACCTTACCCTATCTAATCTAACTTTGCAGGATGAAGAAACGCTATCTTTCTTTATTAAGCAAAGCAAACATCAATTTCACCTAGGACATTCTATTTACATTTTCATATCCCCTCCCCTACACACCCATTCCTAACCCTCTTAGCATGCTTACACCACAAGAGAGCAATACCACTTCAGGGAAGCCCAGCTGATACTCTCCAGCTGACCTCCACCCACATGTATTACTAGCTCTGACCCATTTAGGGGTTGCCCATAGATTCAATTGCTGCAGCAGCAATGCTTTAAACGAGCTCATATTCACTCATATTTCCAAATACCACTATAGTCACTCTCCCCCACACTCATACAGCAGTAAATGCTTCTGTGGGAGCGCACATTGCCTCCATACTGACTCACTGCACCTCTGCAGCAGTGGAGATGCTCCGCTGAACTACACCCACCCATAGCACCACTACAACTGCAGTGATGCTCTAGCTGAGCCTTTACTTACCTTCATCTCTACATATCACTACCGACAGTATTTAACATTTCCACAGGAGCACTCATAACACTCCAATATGACTTCCTCTGCAATAGCAGAGAAGCTCCGCTAAGCTTCATTTCCTTTTTTGTGCCACTGCCGCAGCAGTGATGCTCTGCCTGAGCTCACATACTCTTCCATTTAACATACCACTACTGACACACTCCCCAGCAATGCTACAGTAGTTTAAACGCCCCCCGCAAAAGTGTATTTACCTGTTATTGTTAAGCCCCCCTCCCCCCGATCCAGACAACCCATTACCCTCCTTATACTGTCCAAACGCATCCACACACCATGCAAAAGATACCTATCCACACACATAGCTCACACCCTCGACACTATGTTCACCATAGCTTTTTCGGCTTCCTAAGAAGTTCCGAATTAACAATAACATCCAATTTCAACCCCACCATCAACCCCACTGTGTCTGATCTGACTTTGCAGAATAAAGAAAATCTTTCATTCTTTGTTGAACAAAAAAAACAGACCAGACGCGGAAAGAGCATTACATTCCTATATTTGACATCCCCACCCCCACACACCCTTTCCAGGCTGTAATGAAGTTCACGGCCACCTGGCCGCCGGGAAGAAGGAGGCGGAGAACCGACGCTATTTAAATATCTATTTATTAATAAAAGGGGGCGGCAGCTCCTCACGGGGGGAGGGATTTGGCGCCACAGCACCCGCGAGACCTATATGAGACGGGCCGAGAGAAAAGGAGATGGAGAAAAAAGGAGGAAAGACAGAGTAGACAGAGAGGGGAGAGAGGAAAAAAAAAAATTGGGGTTCGGTTCTCCAGACACGCTGCCACTCGGTCCTCAACCAACTGAGAGAAGTGACGACATGCTGGGAGCCCTGTGGAGGAATCTATCCACCCGTCCGTCTTCTGGTGTCCGGCGGTGGTTCTCCTGACTGGCTGGCGGCATTTCTGATCTGCTCCGCTCCCGCTTCGGTGGAGGACGCAGGCTTCGGCATCATGGCGGATCGCGGCGACTCCCCCCGGGCTTTCTGGGATGGCTCCCTTCAGCTCTTTCCCATCCGGTGGGGAGCCCCGCGTCCCCTGCTCCTCCCCATGCTGGAAGACGGCAGCAGGCAGATCCTTCCTCGCCAGCCTCAGGCCGCCCCGGCACTCTGGCAGACGAACGGGTTTCTCCCCCACTCGGGTTAACTCCCAAACACTCGCCCTCCTCCTCAGCGGCGAGGGCAACTGGACGACGTGTCCCTCCTTCTCCCGGGTTTCGGCACCACTGTAATGAAGTTCACGGCCACCTGGCCGCTGGGAAGAAGGAGGCGGAGAACCGACGCTATTTAAATATCTATTTATTAATAAAAGGGGACGGCAGCTCCTCACGGAGACTGCCGTCTAAATCAAAACAAACGGACGGCAGCTCCTCACGGAGACTGCCGTCAAACTGAAAGCAAAAGTAAAACAATATGTTCGGGCCCGGTCCTCTCTCTCTGTCCTCTGCCATCGTTCCTCCTCTTATAGTCCAGAGCTCCTTCCGTGGGATTGAAGGCAGGTGCGCGCCACAGGTGCATCTCATCTGTGGCGGGCCTCGTTTCGCTCCCACGGCTCTCGGCCACGCCCCCTCACCACACAGGCCCTCTTAGCTTTTACACTTTAGGAGAGCCCAAGACCCCAACCCCCTTGCTCCCCCCTTTACTGATGACGCTAACCGTCCAGTAACACACTTTGGTTCTAAAAACACTTAAAAGAAGTCCTCCGACATCCACCTCAGCCATTACCATTTCAAGGAAGCCCAGAGGATCCTCTCCAGCTGACATCCAACTACCAGAGTTCAAGGGCACGAGCACGACTCTGCCATGTAGCATCCAGAGTTCAAGGGCAGGAGCATGACTCTGCCATGAAGCACCCAGACTTCAAGGGCACGAGCACGACTCTGCAATTCAAAGGCACGAGCATGACTCTGCCATTCAAGGGCACGAGCATGACTCTGCCACGTAGCACCCTAGCTACCTTGTATTTCTCTTCTTCTCCCTTTCAAGCGCGAGCTATACTCCGCTTCCCTTTCACTCCCGCTCACCACAGCTCTGACTCCCGCAGGAGTCACACAGAGCTTTGACCCCCACAGGGGTCCCGCCAAGCCCGTCTCCAGCCCAACCCTTAGCAGCCACACGCTAGCAAGAGCCTCAGAGACCCCTCCCACCCCATAGCTCTGACCCCCGCAGGGGTCGCTCCAAGCTTCAACTCCTGCAGGAGTCTCACCCCATTTTTTTCTAAAAAACGCAATCATGTACATTAATATTTCTCACATATCATTGTATACAAAAAAAAAAAAAACATGTTGGCCAATACTATGTAACAAGTAGCTAAAATAAGGACAAATGTGAGGGCATGTCAAAACATCTCAGGGGCCCTAAAATCACCTCATACTCCTAAGGGTTAATTGTCCCAGGTAAAAAAAAAATCACACTTTGCTTCCAACTAGTTAAAACTTTTACAGATCTATTAGATAAGGAAATATTAATTATTATATGATAAACAACACCTTTATTTTTACATTTAATTTTCAACTTTGCATTTATGCTGTTTTTGTAAATATTTGTTTATTTTTACCCATTTACTACACAAACTATGCCATTGGCTTATCAAAAATGAATGTCTAGTAAAATACCACAAGAAGGATTAGTGCTGCTTTGAATAATTACTGAGGATCCTCATATTTTTGATGCTCCATAAGCACCTGAATTGTTGAATTGTCAGCCTTTCTCCTATAGCCTTCAGACAAATGAAAATTTCTAATATTTATTTCCCCTAGAGAAATGCCACCACACATAATGTAGTGTACTGTGGGGAATCATAATACATGAATCATTTGCGGTAAAACTAAAGTGAAGCCAAATGGACTTTCACAAAGGGGGTCTCTCTCTCTCTCTCTCTCTCTCTTTCTCTCTCACACACACACACACACACACACACACACACACACATATATAAACAAAGGCTTATACAAAGTTTTGTAATTTATGGACAAACTTTACTGTTTGTGTAAGTTTGCATTCTATCAGCACAACAACAGAATCTGATGATGGTCAAAAGTTAAATGTGTGTAAGCCTTTTCCAGCACTTCTGAAAATAATTATGTTGTGTATTAGATTTTTTTTATGTTTGTTTCCAGCTCTGAATTTATATTGTAGATGGATAATCGAGTCCAAATTATAGTGTTGAGCTTAAAAGCTCTGCACTACGGGCTGGTCTGGATACAAACTCGCCCTGAGACATTTCTTCCCTCTCTTTAAATGCCCTCCTTAAATAATCTCTTTAAATAATGAATTATTCTTTTTTTTTTTTTTTGAGTAAACCAGTCACTAACTTTTGATTTACTCATCTGTTTAGGTATTTATCAGTACAAGTATTTATCAATACCAGATGGGAAAAAAAAAATTCAGGGTAGAGCGCAAGAATGTGTCAAAGGCTATCTTTGGCATTTTTGCATGTCCACTTCTTTAGATTCCAGAGTTTTGTTATGTTTTATTGCAGGACATATTTAAGTCTGATTTGGGTTCCTTTTTTTCAGGACTGTTGATCGTTTTCATAGGGTTTCCTTTGCATCACAGATCTATAAAAACCCATGTCTATTAGGCGTGCAACGGTTCAATCTACTCACAGTTTGGTATGTATCACTGTTTTAGGGTCACAGTTTCAGTATGGTACGGTTTGTGCTATGTTTAGAAAAAAAAAAATGCCTACAGAACAATTTAAAGAACAATAAACATATTTATTGGGTAACAAACACCTGACATTTCAACAGCTTCAAACATGACTGTAGATTTGCATGTTCTTGCAATAATTAAATAAAAGTAGGGCATTTTGGAAATTGTGTGTTCAAATAAAATGCTTAAGAAAAATAAAGAGAAAACGCTTAAATTTCCCCTTTTACTATTTTACATCTCCACTCAACAGTCTCAACCAGTTATGCAGATAATAATTAAGTCAACACATCTTAATAATTTAGCACTTTTTAATTATTACTTCTGTTTACGTTATACTTGCATTACCAAGGCAACATTTTTATTTCAAATTTCTTTTTGATTTTATTATGATTCCAGAGAGCTCAGTTTCACTTGTCAGCTCTATCGTAGTAAATGAAACTTTGCCCTAATATTAATAATGCATATTCTGTACAAAAAAATGTTGGGAGTACTAGCATCCACAAATGTTCTGCAAAAGCATTTAATAATGCAACTTCAATGTTAAACATTTGATTTGTTTATTTGGAGACAGCTTACTATCTAATTAGCTTACAGCTAATTAATCAGGTAAAGTGTAACCAGGGATATGACACTGACAACAGGGTGCGGATCCAAATACAGGTTTATTGGCAAGGTCAGGTAAGCAGTGGTCAAAACAGGAACAAACAGATGTATATGGGCAATCCAGAGTCATAGTTGTAATAGCAGGTAGATGGTCACAAGGCAGGCAGCAATACAAGATGAACAGAGAGACGAGGCAAAGATCAAAACCAGGCAAAACAAGACAAGGGAAACACGTTGTAATGTCACTTACAGTAAACAAAACTCAGCAACATTATGTGTTAAATCGCTGGTGACCATGACAGAGCCCCCCTCTAAGGAGTGGATTCCAGACGCTCCTAATAGAATTCAGACGGGAGGTGGAGCGGAGGCGGAACAGGGGGAGGGATGGGGGGCTAGGACCATGCAGCGGAGGTGTACCTTGAGCATAGAGTTGAGGAGGACCTGGAGCGTGGAGCTGCAGAAGGCTTGGAGTGTGGAGTTGCGGAGTACCTAGAGCGTGGAGCTGCAAAAGGCGTGGAGCTGCAGAGGGCCTGGAGCATGGAGCTGAAGTATGTCTGGGGGCTTTGATTTAACAGGCATAGACGGGACGTATATCCACAGTGGGTCAGGAGGCTTTGGTTCAGGAGGCACTGTCATGTCATTTAACCCCAGTGGGTCAGGAGGCACTGGCAGTTCATTTAACCCCAGTGGGTCAGGAGGCACTGGCAGTTGATTCAACCCCAGTGGGTCAGGAGGCTTAGGTTCAGGAGGCACTGGCAGTTCATTCAACCCCAGTGGGTCAGGAGGGTCTGGTTCAGGAGGCACTTGCAGTTCATTCAACCCCAGTGGGTCAGGAGGTTTTGGTTCAGGATGCACTGGCTGTTCATTCAACCCCAGTGGGTCAGGAGTCAGGAGGCTTGGGTTCAAGGAGTACTGAAAAGAAACATGGCTCTGGGAAGTCACACAGCTCTGGTGGCTCTGGTATGTCGCATGGCTCTGGGAAGTCATGTGGTTCTGCCAGCCATTCGTAGGACTCAGGTGGCGGCTCTGGCCTTTTGTGGGACTCAGGAGGCAGCTCTGGCCATTCGTGGGACTCAGAAGGTGGCTCTGGCCAGTCCGAAGGATCTGGCGCCCCTAGCTATTCAGGGAACTCTAGGGGATCTGGCGCCCCTGGCCATTTGGAGAATTTGAGAGGATCTGGCGCCCCTGGCCATTCAGAGGATTTGAGAGGATCTGGCGCCCGCCGTTCGAGGAATTCAGACATATCTGGTGCCTGCCATTCTGGAAAATAAAGAGGATCTGGCACCTCTGGCCATTCAAGGAATTCCAAGAGAATCTGATGCCCGCCATTCGGGGAATTTAAGAGGATCTGGCACCCACCATTCAGGGAATTCAGGAGGATATGGCGTCCTCTCCGGGAACTCAGGAAGGGGATCTGGCAACTCTGGAGGATCTGGCAGTGACTGAGGATCTGGCAGTGACTGGGGATCTGGCAGTTCTGGAGGATCTGGCAGTTCTAGAGGTGGCGGTGGCAGCTCTGGCAGTAACAGCTCTGGTGGTGGCAGCAGCTCTGGCAACTCAGGTGATGGTGGCCATTCAAGTGGCTCAGGTGATGGCATTTCAAAAACAGAAACAACGACAGGAACTATGGCAGGAACAGACTTGGAACAGGAAGCCATCTTGTGAGCTAGTGGCAGACTGGCGCTTACCATTGTGTGAGCTGGAGGGCTGGTTGTGGCCACTTTGTGAGCTGGAGGACTGGAGGCGACCATCTTGTGAGCTGGAGGACTGGAGGCAGCCATTTTGTCAACTGGAGGACTGGAGGTGGCCATCTTGTGAGCTGGAGGACTGGAGGTAGCCATTTTGTGAACTGGAGGACTGGAGGCGACCATCTTGTAAGCTGGAGGACTGGAGGTGGCCATTTTGTCAACTGGAGGACTGTAGGCGGCCATCTTGTGAGCTGGAGGACTGGAGGCGGTCATTTTATGAACTGGAGGACTGGTGTTAGATGTATGTGCGTATGTACACTGGGTGGTCAACATCTATTTCTCAAACCCAGTCAGAAGGTGAACAGGCAACATTGACGACAGTTTATGTTCTGCACATTTATTTATTCCAATCTTCAAGCAGTTTAGTAGACATTAAGGAGTGGATTTAGATTTGTGTATTTGTGTGTGTATGTGGTTTCTGAAATAAAGCAATAACAATAAATTAAACAAAGTTCTTAAATGTCCTTAAATGACAATAAATGAACAAATAGTGAATAGTAATACAAAGGTAATTTCGCTAATGACCACTAGACAGAGCTTTTGCACCATAAAACAAACATGTTATCCCTTGTTACATATAATCTATCTATCAAGACAACGTGCTTTACACCACGTAAATTATTATTAATATATCTGAATACAAACAATAAATGTGTAAACATCCCTGAGTTTCAATCAGCATTATTAATAAGTATGTGCAGTAAACATGGATTTTAACAGTCTATTAATACAGTTCGAACTCTTTAGCTAAGAAAATCTTCAAATATTGAGATGGAACAAACAGCATAAGTTAGAAAGTATACATATACACACTTTTAGCCAACAATAAATAATAATATGAACTTACATTCTTAAGAACGCATTAACACACGTTAACAAACTACCGTCGCTCTTGTTTCAGCACTGGAACATTCTGTGGACCGAACATGTCTGGGCACATCTGTGACTCCACCCACATGTGATGTCACATAGTAATTCAAAATAAGAGTTCAACAGGGATTTTATACAGCCGCACCCTAATCTACAAAGGAGATTAGAAATCAAATAAACATCACTGTTTTCTTACATTACTCATAATTGGTATCAGTAGGTATCTGGTTTGAAACAGGGTGATGGTAGACTTAGTTATCAATAGTTACGTCTACCACTCGAACAGTTCCATCACTACTGGGTACAACTTGGTTTATTCTGCCTATTGGCCAGAATGCTTGTGGCAATTGAGCGCCCATTACCATGACTGCTTGTCCCACTGATGGATCTGGTGTAAAATGCCGCCATTTGGTACGTGGTTGTAAATTCGGCAAGTAATTCTGAATGAACTGTTTCCAGAACTGGTCTCGTTTCAGCACTGTGGACCGAACATGTCTGGGCACATCTGTGACTCCACCCACATGTGATGTCACATAGTAATTCAAAATAAGAGTTCAACAGGGATTTTATACAACTGGAGATGGCCATTTTGTGAACTGGAGGACTGGAGGTGGCCATCTTGTGAACTGCAGGACTGGAGGCGGCCATTTTGTAAACTGGAGGACTGGGGGACTAATAAACTGGAGACAGAAGTATAGGTGATGTCAGAACAATAGTGTTGCTGGGTTGGACAGCAAGCCCCGTTGCCAGTGGGTCTTGTTGTTTATTTAAAAAAAAAACATTTAGGGGTCTCCTCCACCTTGCCAACAGTGAAGGGGGACCCACTAAGTTGCAGTGCCAGATTGATGTAATTTTCTAAAGTCCTGTGGGGTTAGTGCAGAGGCATAGTGGAATAAAGGGGCTCAGAAAGTCCTCCAAGTAAGAAAATTATTAAACACAACTCTCATGCTTGTTAGATGTGCGAGTTCAATGAATTTCTTCACATATTCCTCTATAGACCGGGCTTCCTGACGTAGATGCATAATCTTGATACCTGCTGGATCCATGTTAGGCTGAGTCTTCTGTAACCAGGGATGCAACACTGACAACAGGGTGCGGATTCAAATGCAAGTTTATTGGCAAGGTCAGGTAAGCAGTGGTCAAAACAGGAACAAACAGATGTATATGGGCAATCCAGAGTTGTAGTCGTTAAATCAATCATTTGACATCATTATTGGACATCAAAATAATGTTGTCCTTAGATGCTGGCCAGATATTGAATTTGGTCACCTGACATCTCGATCTAAATCTAACCTAATATAAATGTCTAATGACGTTGTGTGCCTGCTGGGCAATTACTAGATACATTACAGATTTGCACAATTTACATGTAAACACATCAAGTATTCACAGCGTAATACTCACTACTCTTTGGTACTTTTGAAAGGTCTACTTTTTACTTATACTTTGAGTAATATTTACAACAGATACTTTTTACTCTACTTGCACTGCATTTTTAGCCAAGTAATGGTACTTTTAATTGAGTATGATTTTTCAGTTTTTTTTCACTACTGATAAATATATATGCACACCATTAAGGTTGCTGTAATTTAGTTATTAATCTTTATTTCTCTAGGGTTTACTTCAGGCATTTAAGGCAACCACTAACAGCAGTCACCTGGACAGACAAGACCTGGACAAGACAAACAAGAGCAATAAAATGCAGATCACATGACATGTATAGGCTATGTGCCAGAAAGAGCAAGGTACATCAATGTCACTTTTAAAGTTTCTGCATAAATGGCTTGACAGGAAATAAAATATTTTAGAATGATTTATTTTTATATGAGGCGACGCAGTGGCACAGTAGGTAGCGCTGTCGCCTCACAGCAAGAAGGTCGCTGGTTCAAGCCTCGGCTGGGTCAGTTGGCGTTTCTGTGTGGAGTTAGCATGTTCTCCCTGTGTTCACGTGGGTTTTTCTCTGGGTGCTCCGGTTTCCCCCAAAGTCCAAAGACATGCGTTACAGGTGAATTGGGTAGGCTAAATTGTCTGTAGTGTATGAGTGTGAATGACAGTGTATGGATGTTTCCCAGAGATGGGTTGCGGCTGGAAGGGCATCCGCTGCGTAAAACGTGCTGGATAAGTTGGCGGTTTATTCCACTGTGATGACCCCCGATTAATAAAGGGACTAAGCCGAAAAGAAAATTAATGAGTATTTTTTTTATTTAATAAAACTTTTTTTTAACTTAATTTGTTAAGAAATCTTCGTAGTGGTGTCAGGATCAATGATAATAATTATTTTATTACAAGTCTGTAAGACTTATTTGAGTTAATATGTATGTTATTCATAAAATATATAATTTAAATCGTTTATAGAGCTGAATACATTACTCTATAAAACTGACAGAAAAAAAACGGCAAAAAAATCTAGTCATTATGAACATTATTTAACAAAAGATGATTATTGCAGTAAAATATTTGAAGTCTTTTAATAAGCAAGATGTGTACAAGATAGAGATGGCATAAAAAGTTAATTGTTTGTTTTAAAAATTTGTGAGACGGAATTTATCCAATAAAAAACCTGAAACAAACATGGTTGTTGTCATGCAGTGAACTCTGACAATCGTATAAAATCGGTGTCGTCATTGCAGCTGAATTAATTGTAAGATCTCGTACAGCTGTTACGGTACTTTGATGCCACATGTGACAGTCACATTGCATTGGCGCCTCATTAATCCGGACAACATTTCTAACTGGCATGCACCACTTTAAGACAGATTTTGATCTGCCCAGCCCAAAAAGTACATCGGCCCAGCAGAAAACTGCCCGGTCTGCCAGATGGCCAGTCCGCCAACAAGGTGCACTATTTGCACTTAGCCTAAATAGGCACTCCGAAATCGGCCTGATAGTTGGCGTGCGTGTAGTAGGCGATGACCAACTGAAGACTGGGGGGGTCTTAAATATTGCATTTTAAAATACTGATTTATTTTAACATGTGAACAACAGCATACAGAACATATTAACAGAACATCTTCACGTACCTGCGCTTCCAACAGCATAGAATAAATAAATAACATAAATAGGCCCGCCCTTGATTTTTTCACTTTAATTAGAAATTTAGATTAAAACAAAAACAATGACTGAATCCTTTTAAAGAACCAGCATTGGCTATATTTTCTAATCATGTTTTTTCTTCTCTCAAATTAAACAGCAAGTCGATCGCTCCACTGAAAATATGCATTTAATTGCTCTTCTGCAATTGTTAATAATCTTAAATCTATGTTAACTTTTTAACAGAAGTCATTATTTAAAGATAATGACTTAAGTATTATATATTTAACTTAGACTTTCTCTGCTTTCTTTTTCTCTGTCTCAGTCACTCGCGGTCCAACGCGTGGCTGCATGTGAAGAAAGAACAAGGCAATATATTGACTTATAGCATATAGACTACTAAAGTATTTTATAATTTAATTTTTTTTTTACATATAGTATTTAATTAGCCTAATTTGCATAGATGTTTTATAGTTTATAAAATGAACGCCTCAGTTTTGGTGCAAATTTTAAAAACGCATCTTTTATAAGAACTATTATTAATAACATAAATTTTCCAATTGGAAAAAAGCTAGTTTGTTGCTTGTATATGCTTTTTTAAATAGCGCATTCCCCAGCCTTAGACTTCACACGCTTCGCAGGTCTGTGGTTATTGAGCCCTGACATGCAGACAAATTCACGGCAGGCGTCAATTTGAATTTCGTACCTGTATGTGTTCTGTTGTTCATGCAGGCTTAAATGCCATGAATTATTTTGTTAGTTATTTCTTTAGTTTCATAGATTTAGCAGGACTATTCCAGGAACAAATTATTCCAATTCATAATCAATTATTAAAGTACAGCTTTAATTAAAACAAGGATATGCATTAATAAGACGTGGTTGTGGGAGTGAATTTGTAATTAGAATTATGTTCAGAGCTCCTAGTTTAAAATAGGCTAACAGTCAGTTAAACTATATAGTAAGGGTGTGACAAGATCTCGGGCTATGAGATCTCGCGAGACTAAATCGCAACGAGATTTCTCATCGAGGTGAAAAGTTGTCTCATGATGTTATGATGGAGCGTGAGGGTGAATTTAGCACTGAATATTGGACACCGGATTGAATTTGAACCGCACATCAAGTGCTTTGCACACACCTGGCAATGCAGGCTGGCCTCGGAGTTGCGTGTCACTCGTTTGCTTGGGCGGGTAAGTGTGACGTAACCACTCGGAGTTCAAGGGTTGCTGCGTCCAAAAGCAGAGGCTGCTACAACAGCCACCACACACATTAACCACGTCTCATACCATGCGATGGAATAGCACTTTAAATAAACTTAAAGCCATAATTGTCGTAAACACAAATCGAGTTGGACGTGGAGTATTCCTATTTTAGTCATATTATTGAATTATTGAAGTGCAGTACAGACATGTAAACACGGTAATCAAACTATTATCGTTGTGTAGTACTTTTAGCTGCATTTTGCGACAGGTTAAGCCATACACACACACACACGGCTGTTTGACACTATTTTCTGCACCCATCGAGTCAGTAAAGGACCACAAGACACACACACATCTCCTCCGAGTGCGCACGCCGCACACACACAATGAACTTCTGGACACACACACACCCGTTGTCATCATCATCATCACCAAACACACATTTATGCTGTCCAGAAAAAACACGGAAGTTGACGCCGAAATTTGTGGAAAAGAGTTCGATTCTCATGTGAAACTGTACAGGGGAGAAGCCAGTTGAGTTTATAGCAAAATATTTAGCAGTGTTTGCATGTCATTTATGGCGTAATTCATTAAAATAAATGTTGATTTAAAAAAAAAAGTTGATTTTAAAAAACACCTAAATTGTTTTGCATTTTGTGATTTTTTTTCTTCATTTTTCAGTTGATTACAAATCTATTTTACAATCGTATATGAGCAAATATTTAGCAGTGTTTGCATGTCCTTTACTACATAGATTTCATTAGAATAAATGTAAAATAACTTACATTACAAGTGATTTAAAAAAGCTTGTTTTCAGTTGAATAAAATATTTTCCATTCATGTATTTCATCATTAAAGATTTATTAAAAATAGTGTAAAAATCTTGGCTCGTCTCGTTCTCGTGAACCCAATCTCGTGTCTCGTCTCATCTCATGGGGTAAGCGTCTTGTCACACCCTTACTATATAGTATAAGTGTAAAGCCATCAGTGTATCCCAACACTTATCTGTCTGTTCTTCCCTTCCTTCTGATGACCCCATATTACCTCCCAGATCTCCATTGCCGGTGTTGGATACAGAGGAGCCGATGATCACGGACGCATACCGCTTGGAATCCTCTGAACGTCAGCGACGTATTCAGCAACAGCTCTGCCTGTACTGTGGAGAATCGACTCACCTCATCTCAACCTGTCCTATTCGCCTGGCTCGCCTAATGGTAAGGTTTTACTCACTCCCTCAGTATCTCTTATACTACGTATGCAAGGCAAGCTAATCGTAAACTCCCGAACTCTCCCCATACATGTGCTGGTTGATTTGGGAGTTGCTGGTAACTTTATTTTGTCCAACTTCATCTCCCAACATCATATTATCTTCATCCGGAATGAGATCCAATACCAGATAACTACAATTCAAAGTTCACCATTAGGCGATGGCAAAATCACCCGACGTACCCGAGGAATTACTCTCATTTCACCACTTGATCACCACGAAAAACTTACCCTGCTCATCCTTCCTTGTGCCAATGTTGATGTCATCTTGGGTGGCCCGTGGCTTAAACAACATCAACTCCACATCAACTGGGATACAGGTGAGATTCTGGGATGGAGTACTACCTGTGTAAGCCACGGTCATGTCATTCCCACTACCGGTCATCCTGAGAGTTCTACTCTAATACCCATCCACACCACCACCATTGAAGATTCTCACTCATCCTTCCGTCTCACCATTCCCTCTGTTTCCCATTCCTTCACAGATGTCTTCAGCAAGGAACGAGCCACCTAGTTACCCCCTCATTGGTCCTGGGATTGTAGCATCGACCTGCTGCCCAATGCCAAGTTACTGCGTGGAAGAATTTAAGATCTTTCCTGTCCTGAGCACGAGGCGATAAACACCAATGAGGCTCTCCAACAGGAGTTCATCAGACCATCCACATCTCCCGCAGCATCAAGTTTTTTCTTCGGGTCCAAAAAAGGTTAAGGATTACGGCCCTGCATAGACTATGAAGTAGTGAATTCTGCTACCGTGAAGTTTGCTTACCCGTTGCTACTAGTTCCTGCTGCTTTAGAGGAGTTAGGGGAGGTACGCATCTTCAGCAAACTCGATCTTCGCAGTGCCTATAATTTATTTCAGATCCGCAAGGGGGATGAATGGAAGACTGCTTTTGTGATCCTTGCTGGCCACTATGAATACTTGGTCATGTCATATGGCCTAGCTAATAGTCCTTCCATTTTTCAAAATTTCATGAATGAAATCTTTAGAGACTTCCTCCATCATTTTAGTATAGTCTATATTGACAACATCCTAATCTATTCCTGTAACCTCGAAGAACATCAAGATAATGTTCAGCAAGTCCTTTAACATCTCAGAGACAACCAGTTTTACCTCAAGGCAAAAAAATGTGATTTCCATAGAACCACCATCTCCTTCTTTGGCTATGTAATCTCCGCCAAAGGGGTTAGTATGGAGCAGGGCAAAGTGGACGCTGTTTCCCAATGAGAACCTCCAAAGACCATCAAGGAGCTGCAGCTTATCCTAGGCTCTGCCAACTTCTACAAACGATTGATCAAAAACTACAGTATCCATTCCGCTCCACTAACTTCACTTCTTAAAGGCGGAGGATGCACTCTCTCCTGGACTCCTAAAGCACACAATGCCTTTGAAGAACTAAAGAACATGTTTACCACAGCACCCATCCTTTGTCACCCAGAACCATCCTTACCATTTATCGTGGAGGTAGATGCTGCTCATCCATGTGCATACTACTCCAGGAAGTTAACATCTGCCAAGCAACATTACAGTATTGGTGACCGCGAGTTGTTGGCCATCAAACTGGCCCTTGAAAAATGTTGACACTGGCTGGAAGGAACCCAGCATCCTTTTACTGTTATCACAGATCATAAGAACCTCCAATACCTTTGATATGCCAAATGCCTCAATGCCTGTCAAGCTCGCTGGTCATATTTTTTTGCCCTATTCAACTTCAGCATTACCTATCAACCTGGCCATAAAAACGTAAAAGCTGATGCTCTTTCTTGGATGTACTCTCCTCGTCCACATTATAACACACCTGAACATGTCCTTCCTTCCTTCATCGCCCATCATGTGGCAATTGGATAAAGATATCTGTTCAACCACAATAGAGGAACCAGCTCCTCCTAACCTTCCTCCCAATCTACTGTATGTGCCTACCAGATTCCATATATCGATCCTGAATAGTACGCACACCTTCCTTGGCTCAGTACACCCCAGCAGCAGGTGAACCCTCTCGCTTCTCAAACAGAAGTAATGGTGGCTTAAAATGGCCCACGATGTCGACCAGTAGATTAAGGGTTGTTCGGTCTGTGCTATCACTACAACTCCACAATGCCTGCCTGAAGATAAACTGCAGCCATTACCCATTCCCCGCCAACCCTGAACTCATCTGGGAATCAACTTTGCCACTGATCTGCCTCCATAACAAGGGTATACCACCATTCTTGTAGTAGTAGATTGATTTTCAAAGTCATGCAAACTAATCCCTCTAAAAGGTCTTCCAACAGCTCTGGAAACAGCAGAAGCCCTTTTCCAACACGTCTACAGAAACTATGGGTTTCCAGAGGACATCGTGTCAGACAGTGGACCCCAATTCATTTCCAGGGTCTGGCGGGCATTCTTCCATCTTCTGGGTACTACCATCAGCCTGTCATCTAGTTACCACCAGCAGACGAATGGTCAGACCGAGCTTGAAGTCCAAGAGATTTCCCGGTACTTACGTTCATACTGCAGCAGCCACCAAAACACCTGGAGCTAGTATCTACCGAGGGCTGAGTATGCACAAAATTCACTTTGTCAAACCTCTACTGCTCTAACCCCCTTTCAGTGTGTCCTAGATTATCAGCCATCCTTATTTCCCTGGACAGGGGAAACATCGTAAGTGCCCGCGGTGGATCCCTGGTTCCAAGAGAGCGAGAGGGTATGGCACTCAGCTCACGTCCATCTTCAGCGGGCAGTGCAGAGGTATACGACTCATACAAATCATCACCGCCTACCGAATCCTACTTACCAACCAGAGGACAAGGTATGGCTATCAACCAGAGACATCTGCCTCCGCCTGCCCTGCAGAAAGCTGAGTCCCCGCTACCTGGGACCATTCACCATACACTCCCAGATAAACCCTGTCACCGTCTTAACCTGCCACCTCACTACAGAATATCACCATCTTTCCACGTGTCACTCCTCAAACCCATTAACATTATCTTGTCTTCTACTGAGCTGCTTTTCTTATCACTAATCATTACAAATAAAAGGGTAAAATGAAACATCATGTATCAGAATGTCAAATTTAAAGAATAGCAGTTTCATACAGTATCATAAGCAATTGCATGTGTAAGAGACAATGGATTTCAGATTATATTGGATTTATCCAGTTGATCCAACAATTATTCTTATTATTTTAAAAGTTAATGTAATATGTTTAAAAGCAGCTATTGACATTTTTACTGAATGTACAGTTTACAGAGTAAAAATGAAGCTGGAGTTCTTGTTAAAGATTTATACAGAACAAAGTCAAAGAGTTCAAACCTTCTGGAACACTATGAAAAGATTTTGCCGAGACCATGGAAGACAATGCATCAGTGTTTATATTAGTAGCTGTGGGAAGGGATGGAAGCCTGGCCTTGTAGATGAGGCTATTGTGTGAGATGCAATAGAGAGCATCCAGGTTCTGTAATCACTTTCAAACAGATGCTGTGTGCTTTATACTGCATGCTTCCAAGATACACAATGGAGAACTGTGCACTAGAAACCATCATTAATTGGATAGGTTCCTGAAGCTCTTGTACAATTTACCCTAAAATGAACTATATATGCATATTTGTTTACACAGTGACACTTCCCAACAAAATTAATAATGTAATGTTTAATGATATATTATGCTTACATAGAAAAGAAAAACTATTTCAAAGAAAAACTATTTTTCAATAATTTTCAAATAACTTTCGCTCTGAAAGCTTTTGTGTTCACTGGCCTATTCTTTGTTTCTTTGAAAAATGTAGAATTAAAACAACAAAAACATGCATAGTTCCCCTTTTAAATGAATAATAATTATAATAGTAAAATAATTAGCTTACTAAACATTTGTATTCTCTTGCAGAAGTAATGTGTTGCCCTAAATAACTTATAATATAAAATAACTTTTCTATTACTGAATGTATTATTTTGTTGTGCCAACCCATATTATACGTATATTTACAAGTTTTGTGAGCAGACTTAAAAAAAATACAAATATATATATTTTCCTTTCCTGCCATCAATACTTCCCCACCCTATATACCAGGGGTCATCAAACTTGTTCCTGGAGGGCCGGTGTGCTGCAGATTTTAGCTCCAACCCTAATCAAACACACCTGAACAAGCTAATCAAGGTCTTACAGGTATACTTGAAACATCCAGGCATGTGTGTTGAGGCAAGTTGGAGCGAAACCCTGCAGGGACACCGGCCCTCCAGGACAGAGATTGGTGACCCCTGCTATATATCATTACGGGTATGGGAAATAAACATTCATCTTTATGCAAAATATAATTAATTACATAGCATTTTAAAATAACTTGGACAACGTTATTCAAATTTCATGACATTTGCCCATAAGAGATGATAAGGCCGCAAGCTAAATTCTAATTACTCATTACTAATTGCAAATCATGACACACATCATCTAGTATGCACTTGCATATTATCAACTGAATGAAGGCGGTGGGGTTTCAACAAAGACAAATGTTTTCTGGGGAGATGAGGCAGAGAAAGCAGTCATTCATCTGACCTTATCAGACAATTCAAAATAAACAGCATTGTGGGAAATAAGAAGGAGATCAATGCACAGCAAGAGTCATCCATCGCCACCATTGAAAGCCTCTGGCCTGTTTAGCTCTTTGATAAAAAGTCCATTAAAGCATGTCTAATTAAATGATAAGCACAAATGAAATCACAGGTTGGAAAGATTTGTGGTAAGCGCCTCATGTTGTGGCATGTCGGTAGAAAGTGATCATGGGCCATCTAATAATCACAAACAAACACAAGTATAGACACAGCAGCTTGTGATAGTCACCACACAAATTGATTTCACTTTTATATTGAAATGCTGAGCCGTGAGAGGCTAATTGGATTTTACGATGTGTTGTGCCCGGTCAGGTTGTTGCTTGTTGTGTGATATCAGAGCTTTATTACTAAGATGAGTGTGAGTAAAGATCAAAATAGGTCAGATGAACCATAGTGAAGAGACTTATCTCAAGACTTTGATCTCATGAAGCAGAAACAAAAAACGAACTTGTTGAGGCTAGTTCTTTTTAATGTGCCATCTTAAAAAAAAAGTAAATAAATGAGAAGAATAGAAAATAATAATTAATTTCTTTAGCCAGGCTAATACTGTATTGTTTTGGCCATAATTTGGTCATATGAGAAACTCACTCACTTTCCTTCACCTTATTCCCTTCTTTATCAGGAGTTGCCACACCTAAATGAACCACCAATTACTCTGGTACATCCCAGTCCTGAGGGTGCACTAATGTCAATCCAGCTAGCAAAATTCATGTGGCTCAAATCCAGCCCGCATACCGCATGGAATGATGGCACTTGGGTGGTCCACTCCTGTTTGCCAGATCTGGGCCACAATTAGGCCATAGCAATATCACATATCAGCCAGATTTTAACCAAATGAGCAAGAACTGACCCTATTCTGGGCTACAGTTTGCTTTTATTTTGGCCCAGATCCGGCCCACAGCAGACACTTACATCTGGACCACATACTGAATGGAATGATGGCTCTAGGGCGGTCCGCTCCTGTTTGTCAGATCTGGGCCACAAATAAGCCAAAGCAATTCCACATATTAGCCAGAATTTAACCAAATGAACCAGAACTGACCATATCTGGGCCATAATTTGCTTTTATTCTGGCCCAGATTTGGCCTACACTCTACACTTGCTGGGTGTGGCAAAGTACAAAAATCCCAGCATGCATTGCAGTGTGAATACATTCTATAGCTTATTGATGCTACAGATTTCATTATTTGCTTTTGATTCTGCTGTTTATGTTGATGTTGTTGATTTTATCACTTTTAGTATCCTTTTTGTAATGTTTGTGAGTTTTGTTTATTTTATTAATTGTAACCACTGATTATTGATGTCTCTGTGAGCAGAAGTTAAACCATATAATTTCTCTTTAGCTTATAAACCTTCATAATTCTGTGGCATGTGCAAGAACATTATTACATTACTTTTAATAATGAATTAAACATTGGTTAACATCAGTGAATTATATTATTTTATCACTGGATGTGCCTCACTTAATTCTTTTTATTTAATTATTTATTTTTTTATTTTTGTACTTGACTTATTTGCTGTAATAATTAAACTTTTCAAGCAAAAGTGGCCCTTATTTGTTTTAGGATAACTGGGCCACATTTTCCATATCTTCTCTGGGCCACTATAGGCTCAAATCCACATTAGCCATAGTTTACTGTGCCAAATATTTGCCAAAAGTGGCCCACATATGTTTTAGGACAACTGGGCCACATTTTCCATATCTTCTCTGGGCCAAATTAGGCTCACAGCCGCAACAGCCAGAGCTTATTGTGCCAAATATTTGCCAAAAGTGGCACACATACATCTTAAGATAACTGGGCCATATGTGCACTTACATGTGTAGGTTTAGACCCAGATTACCCTTAAATGACTATGCCATATTTTTGCCAACTGTGGCACACATTTATCCTGCATCATTTGGGCCAAATTTATTCTTTTCCACATGGGCCACATTAGGCTCACATTCAGATTACATTTTGCCATAAGTGTCAAATCTTTGCCTTAAATGGCCCAAAAATGAATTTGAATCTTTGGCCCCCCTTTGCCATTGTACAGTTGGGCCACTTCAGGCTCAGATTCATTTTGTCTGGGCTGAAGGAATACCACCAGTGCCGCGTAACTGCCTAAAGTGGTCCACATTTTTATGCTATCTGGGAAGTTGACACTGCAGGATTTAGCCCCAATTTTCACTTGCCGACAGGTTGTGTAAAATCAGAGACAAATGCATCACGCTGTGTAAATTATCAAAGATATGGTGACAGAGAATCGTTGATGTCTTTTTTAGCAACTTAAATATCTAGATCTGTTGATGATTCAAAATTCATCTGTCAATTGAAAACAGATTGTCAAAGCAGCTTAACAGATCAAGTTCTAGTAAACGTAAACTGCTTCGGTTCAGTTTCACAGCTGAAGTTCATTGAAGTTCAGTTTAGTGGAATGTAAATGTCACAGCTGAAAGCTGAAACACTGAAGAGCAAATCCATCGATGCACAGCTCCACAAGTCCCAAACCGAGCAAGCCAGTGGCAAGCAAACTTCATCAATTGACAAAAATGAAAAAAATAAAAATAAATAAAAAAAACGGCTCAGCTGGGCATGACCAGTTCTCCTCTGGCCAAACGTCTTGTTCAGAGCTGCAGTCTAGGTGCAGAAGGCTTGAGAACACTGGATGTCAGTCATCGAGAAGCTGCAGGTCTGAGGTCACCGGCGGGTGTTCAGGCCTGCCCATGGAAAAACACAACAGTGAGGACCTATAGCCTATAGAGAGCAAGATACAGGGCAGCGGGGAGTTCTAAGAGTGAAATTTACCACAATATCATGAAACACTGCTTCGATTCTGAGAAAACTCCAAATTCCTAACTGAGTTTTTTCCCCAAACTGCTTCTGTCTTTTTGGACCCATAAAATGGAGGTAAGTTTGAAAAAACTTTCTGAGGAGCACACTTTTTTTTTTATGTTCCATCTGAGCTGAAGCCTACCACAGTGGGGTACTATTTCCAGTCTTGCATGAGATTCGATTTGTCATGTCCTTATCAGTTTTCACATGTGTTTGGTTGTGAAAAAGAGATTGTGAGCCAGACAAAGTTGTCTGTGATTCTTCATAAAGTCATGCAGTGTTTAAAGCACCTGTTTCCAATCCACTGTGCAATGTGAACACAGAAGCAACTAAATCCTACCCCAGATAGTCATGAATGTGAAACCAGCTGCACCCCAATGACTTTGAAAAGCATGCAGTGTGAACTTGCCATAACACAACCTCCAATGCTGGGAAACACACTCTCCTATTCACCAGATTTACACACTATGGCCAAATTGTTATCTGAGACAAATTAAGTCTTAATAAACTCCTATAATAAACATAGGCTGTAATTAGTAATGTAACGCAATGTGCATTGATAGAATGCATTTATTGTATATGGCCATCAGTGTTAGAGGTAATGCATTACTCAATTCAATTCAATGCACCTTTATTTGTATAGCGCTTATACAATGTAGATTGTGTCAAAGCAGCTTCACAATCAAGATTATAGTAAATTGAAACAGTGTCCGTTCGATTTTCAGAGTTTCAGATTAGTTCAGTTCAGTTTAGCTCAGTTTAGTGTGGGTTAATAATCACTACTGAGAGTCCAAACACTGAAGAGCAATTCCATCGATGCGCAGCTCTACAGATCCTAAACCATGCAAGCCAGTGGCGACAGCGGCGAGGAAAAAACTTTACCAATTGGCGAAAGTGAAGAATTAAAAAAAACCTCGAGAGAAACCAGGCTCAGTTGGGCACGACCATTTCTCCTATGGCCAAACGTCTTGTGTAGAGCTGCAGTCTAGGCGCCGGAAGCAGGAGAATGCTGGGCCTCAGCGAAGACTCCTCTGTCCTTGAGTACACTTACAAAAGTAATGTGATTACAGTACTATATCACAGTTTTTCAGTAACATAGTAATATAATGCATTACTAATATTCATGTTTTTGTAATATTACTCAATAAAATCTCAGTAATGCAAGTTACAACATTCATTATTTTAACGAATATACCAATAAATGGTATTTTTAGACAGCAAAATTCCTGTCAAACCCAGCAATGACAAGGTAAGCTATGGTTCATATACAGAGCAATATAACATTAGATAAGGCAGTGGTTCCCAATTCTGGTCCTTCAGCTCATTAACACAGAGATCCATGAACTGATCCTTGTGTGTCAAATAAGAGGGACATACAAAATGTGCAGGGTGGGAGGACCCTAGGACCGGAATTGAGAACCATTAGATTAAGCCGTGCCTGTGTTCTTATTAAGGCATAACTTGCTACTTTTTGTCACTGAAAAAAAAAGCATGTGAAACATTTTACAGTGCCAAGTATAAAAGCATCCAATTGATTGTTCATCATAACTTAATTCATTTAACTAACAAAATATGCTTGTTGTTAGGCTATAAACCTTGTGATGCCATGGTCACACATTTTGCACTGCAATCTGCAGTTTACAACAGCCTATCCATTCTTAAAGTTACCCTATGAAGAATATCTGAGTATACCTAGGCATAGTGAAATAATAAGAGATCAGTGTATGGAAATGGCCATACTGTGAGCCTCAGACATCGTTTCCTCATTCTCCTGTAAAATCCACTAGTGTAAAATCCCGGTGGGCAAAAAGCCAATCAGTACACAGAACAGGCTGCTGTGTGACACACAGGGCACACCCTCATAATTTGCATGTACTTTGGATCAGGTTTTACATCATTTAGACCTGGCGAGCAGCCACGTCATCAGGACGAGATCACTAGCCAGAACACACACTGATAAAGTATGCTGCTCTGGGATCATTAATATGCACTCCTCAGGCTGTGAAAAATCTAAATGTCTTGTTTTACATTTTTCAATATCTCTTTCTAAAATTAAAATCCAATGACCAAAATATACACGGACCCTTCCCCAACATACTGTCATATTTTTTTAAATCCAGAGACTACAGCTAGCTAGGTAAAAGCATAATATATGACTCTCGAATTAAGTTATTTCCATATTCTGGTAATTAAAGAGCCTGGGGACTTTGGAAAGTTGCACTATTGGTGATGTGGTGTGCTCACGCTATGCTTAGCAAACTTCCCACCAAGGGCAGAACAGCTGCTATGGTGCTTTCCATACATTTCCAAAAGTGTCTAAGACATGTTGAAGTTCCCAACCTGATAGGGAACATCCAGGTTACGTATGTAACCTATGTTACCTGAAAGAGGGAGCAGAGACATGTGTCTCCTTTGCTACAGCATCCGGGTCAGCATCTGGGTTGTCTAGCGAACTCACACACTTTTTGCCATGGTCACACTACACTTTTTGCCCCATAGACTTCCATTTATACGCAAGTGAATGCGACCAGAAATGCTAGCAAATGCGACTGGAAACACAGCTAATTGCATTGCTAAGTTCAAGCTTGGTGAACTCTGACCTGTGAAATCACTTCACGTGGCTGCATGAGACCAACTGAAGATCAAAACCTGACCTCTCTGTACATAAATTTTAAATATTGACCATTTGCTCTATTTTTTTTCCTTTTTGTCTAATCATCTTGATTTATCCCGCCCCTTTTCGCAGCGCTGTACGACAGAATTGTGTATGCTCGAACTCTAGTGTGACTGCAGCATAAAGCCAAAGTCACACAAGAGTTTGAGCTTGCGAAATTCTGTCGTACAGCGCTGCTAAAAGGGGCGGGATTAAACAAGATGAAAGACATTAAAAAAGCGAGTGATTGCTCCATGTTTTACATTTTTGTTCAGAGTGGTCATGTTTTGATCCTGGATTGGTCTCACGCAGTCAAGTGATGCGATTTCGCAGGTCAGAGTTCACCAAGCTTGAACTTTGCACTGCAGCAACCTGCGAGACTCCGACGCATGACCCTGCGCTTCCAGGCTGAAGCATTCGAGCAGCGTATGAATGGAAGTCTATGGAGAGAAAAGCCCAGTGTGACCGTGGCTTTAAGCACACGTCTCCGTTCCCTCCTTCAGGAAATGTTTGCTAAGGGCGTAACCAGAAAGTATATGGAAATGTGACATGTGACGTGGCAAAATAATTACAGGAGAAATTGTAAGATAACAGGTGAGATGAGCTAACCTAAACTATAGCCTATAGACCAAGTTAAACTAATCTTTACTTTATCTTATAATTTCATAAATGCATTATAGTCTTGTCTTGTTGTCTAGGTGCCACCATTTGCATGTTTTTGTGAATCATGTTCAGGAATCAACATGTAACATTTTAATTAGATTTAAATAATCTAAACTTCCCATCACTAGCCTTGTAGGCTGTAGCTTCTATCTTTTTTTTTTTGCATGCATGCATTGATAAGGGAGTGTCATGGCTGATACTGAAAGCTTGTTGGACAAAAAGAAGTTGGTGGGGCTTTGCAAAGGGTGTGAAAGCCATAGACAGTACAGTCATTTGAAATGTCCTGAAGGAGAAAGAACCCACTGGTGTACTAAATTACAGATGTCAAATATATAGACTGCAGTTGATTCAAGCCACTCATTACAGAGATGAGCCTCAAAGGTTTATGGACTCATGAGACAAAAATTACCCTTTACCAAATTAATAGAAAGTCTAAAGTTTGGAAAAAGAAAGAATCGGCTCATAATGCCAAACCATACAAGTTCATCTGTGAAACACAACGGAGGTAACGTCATGAGTTAGGCTTGCATGGCTTATTCTTGGACAGGAACGTTATCCTTCCCTGAAGTTACAACACATGATTGCAGCAGCAAAATGAGCACAAAAGTTTACAGAAACATTTTGACTGCCAATTTAAAGAAAGATGCTACTTATTTGGGAGAATATTGTTTGTTGTTATAGTTAATTCAACTTAACCTGGTAAGTTTTTACTGTTGAATTAGTCTGTAAGTAGTGTTTTTGTCACTGCAACTTAAAAATGTACAGTATGCTGAAACAGTTTGCTTTAAAGAGCCATGAAACCCAGACTATTTTGGTTCTAAGTCATTGGTTCTAGACAGGGGAAAAAGAGGGGAGCAACACAAAATGAGACACAAACCGTGAGGAGACCCATGATTTTATAATTTACAAAGTTAAAATGCAAAGAAATAAGCAGTGGGTAATTTAATGTTCTGCTACATTTGTTTTTAATATAATTTTATATATTATATAACTACAATTTGTTATATCATCATAAAGATAATCATGTTTATAAAACACTATAAATGAGGAGGACTTCTCCTGAATCCTCGGGTCTAAATGCAGACACAGTGGATAGCAGTGCAGCAGGTCTCTTGCCATGTCTATTTCAACCATTAACCCTGCCGGTAATCTGGAGGATTTTAATTTGTGTTAAGTGCAGGCCGTTATTTTTTAAATTCGCACAGATTTATTTATATGTTCAGAGTAGGACCTGAGCGATATCATGTGAGGTGGTGTTCGTTCGCGTGCGCACTAAAACAAACTGGGTACCCGGCTGGCTAGCTGCTAACCAATAGGCAAGCTCACTTTCATCCATTAATTAAATTAAAACATGGAGAAATGCAAGTTTTTGGACCTCTAGCTGGAGGACTCAATATTTAAAGACAGGCTTAGTCCTGTAGTTGGCAACAGCCGCTAGACTTATTGCCTCGTCTTCAAGAAGACCATTAATATAACCTTGCTTGCGCATCATGCAGCGCCTGCAGTTAAACTCACAGTGGTTTATTATGACACTTTTATCGATAATGTTTTCGATAATTTTTTCACAGCCAGAACAAACATAGAAGCATTGTCTGATTAACAAGCAGCACCTAATTATGTTCAAAAGAATTTAAAAAGCCAGATGGGATGAATTTAGACCCCATTACAAAGAGTAAAACATACTACAATAGGTAGTGCAGTGTGTGGGTGGAAGGGGTGCAGTGTTTTGATGTGATCCGGTTATGTTGTGGTTCTGTAACTGCTGGTGTTGGTTGCTTTATGGATAACAATTAAGACAGTTAAAGTAACTAGGTTAATTTCGATAAAAAAAAAAAAAAAAAAAAATATA
>CAIGQZ010001455.1:1230492-1254511 GCA_903798205.1 Danio tinwini | reverse complement strand
TTTGTGCGTTTGGGCGGGTTTTGGACAGCTTTTGGGCTGGAAAAAGTGCTATATTTTGCAACACTGGTGGCTGGTGGTAGCATGGCAACAGAGCCATGACGTCGACACATATTGATACATGCGCCCGAAATTTAATCTATGCAACCTCATAATATATTTGAGAGCATTTGTGTGACTGCATATAATGGTTGTGGTGTGACCTGTTTTAATTTTTTTTCTAAAAATGTGCTGAATCGGTCTTCCCTGATGCTATATTGCTATATTGGCTTCATATTGGTTTAAACCATTAGCTGTCAATCACTCATGGCTTTCCACTGTCAGATGACAGGGAGCTTTTGTGACCGCGGGAAAGGCAAATGGCTGAAGAGTGAAAAGTACACAGGTTTGCAAACCCCACCTAAAGTTACAAATAATTGTGCTGATGACAGCGATCATGTGGTGAATGTTGATTTGGAGAAAGTGCCCGAATCTCGATGCGTTGCATTCACTGGATGTTCAGCACAAAAGTCCACTAAATGTAAAATCTGATACTGCATACATTATTGCCAAAGAAGCTTGACTTTACTATGTTTAAACTGAAACTGTGACTCATAAAAAAGAACCACATTACAATGGTGGTCAACGCAAAAATCCTGCTCTGTCCCTCTTATATATTGGATCAGCTGCTTCGTCTGCTTTATTACACAAACACAGAAAAATGTAAATTGGAGCATAACAAGACTGAGCTTTTAAAATGACACAAACCAAAATCAAAACTTTTAAAGAGTGACAGAAGACTTTTTTCTTTCTTTTGTCATGTGTATAAAAACAATAGTACAAAATAAATATTTCTTACTGCAATGTTTCATTTTTGTTTGATGCAAACCATAAATAAATTTTTCATAAAGTAACAGTAGGACTTTTTATAGCAGATAACTCACATTCAAGCACATTCAAGGCAGCATGAGAATGAGAAATGTCATTCATTGTTGGTATTATTGTCATCATCGTCATCATGAATATTTTATAATTATTAGTAGTGGTGGGCCTTTATCTGCGTTAATGTGCTGCGTTAACGTGAAACTTTTATCAGGCGATTAAAAAAAAACGCAGTTAATCTATTCTCAAAGTTGGGTTGGGAGCTGGGTCTATTCTACGCAAGCTATGCTGACTTTCACCTTGATATTTTCACGTGGATGTATACCTGACCAGTGAATCGTGTGGAAAAGTGCCCTTCTAAATCAAATCAGCAGGATGCCCTTTTGGATCTTTCACTTACTTCAAAGACTCTACTGACTAAGCTTACATGGACATCTGTAGTTATTTGCTTTAATAGACAATAATATAATTAAGGTGTTTACATGAAGTGATTTCATGTAAGAGTTTCCTGTAATTTTTGGGTGGCAGTTCGGGAGTTTAACTTTCACTCATGAACATTTCATTCATGCCCCCATGACAAACTGGGGTATTAGACGCAAATAAGGAATAAGGACTGGTGAGAGTGTTATGGAATTTAATAACGTACGTCAAATGGAAAGAACATTTCCAAAACATTTCGCAACATGTGTGTGTGTGTGTGTGTATGTGTGTGTGTGTGCAGTCCTTTACTGACAGCAGCGTGTGTGGATCTTGGCGGAAAATATGGGAAATGACAGTAATAGTTTGATTGTGCTGTTTACTTCAATAATGCCACTATTAAATGCATACTCCACAATACCATTTCTATTTAGTTTACATTAAATCTATGCCCACCTATAATTATTAGACATTCATTTTGGAATTATTGCACAAAAATTAACGCCATCATTAGTTAGATAGTTGTTTCTGGTTTTTGTTAGTCCTAATTGATGTTGTTTTTTAAATACAATAAATCCCTTAATATACACTTTGCAGTGGTGCTAATTCATTTTTGGTGGGTGCTCTTACATTTTTTTTCTGGTGCTCCTAAATATTTAAAGTTGGGAGCACCTGTGCTACCAATTAAGAAAGTTAATTTTGAGCCCTGACACAAAGAATCTATCGACACAGTTCTGCATGGTTGTCTAACCGTGAAAAGAATTCCAGGTCAAGAATGGTTTGTAATTCCAGGCTCAGTGGAGAAACAACTGTAACCATACTGAACTGTTCTTTGAAGAGTGGCTATTGTTATGCAATAGGGTATATACAGAGCTAGTGCTTCTTCCCATACTGATAAACTTCCAGTGAGCGGTTAATGTGACTTTCTTTCCGTTGTATACGGTTCCTTTTACAGCATCAATGTTGTAATGTAAATAAAATATAATCAGTTAAATAGACTTTGCCATTCATGTAGTTGCTCAAGCATAAAATGAGATGAAAAGCCGTTTACTCGCACTCTCCCGTGCTTCATTGAATATACTGGGGTAACATAAATGTTCATATTTTAAAGACATTGAAAAAAAAAAGTAATTTAAAAGAAAACAGACCTTAAACGAGCCGATTTTGTAACAGCAAACAGTTCACCGGAAGCACTTGACCCAGGTTACTGACAAATTAAAAGTCCTTTCTGCATACTTCTACATACAGTATACCCTATTGTTACTTTTCAACATTGATTAAAAACTATGGACAAAGGCCCATTTGTGACATGTTGATTAATCCCCCCTGCTTTACATAAATGTATATGTTATCTTCAATATGTTATTCTATTTGGAAAGATATTTCATTTACGCCACTACAGTTGCAGCTCAAGTCTTGCTGGTAATATTTTTTTTTTCGAAGGTATTAAAAAAGGTAGTAAAAAGTAGTAAATATAACTTAAGAGGTTCTGTATATACCCTGTTGCTGCAAATCAAGAGCTTTGCTGTATCGGCCCTTACAAAATCACGGGGAAAAACATGCAACAAATCCTGTGGATTATGGAAACAAACACATACAACTTGTGCAGTGTGCAGACGCGGTCTCACCCAGTCATTGGGTCTCACAGCTTGGCAGGTCTGCCTTGCCTTTGGAAAGCACATGCTCTCAAGAATAATTAAGAAGCAGGGTCTTCTCATAGGATAAGAAAACTCTGCTATGAATAAAAATGAGAAACTGATGCATCATCACTTAACTAGCAAATTTGCGCTACGTCACAGATTTTGATCCCGCCCCAAAAATGATTTTAAACCCGGAAAATGAAATTAGCTGACAAAAGCTCAAAATTATGCAGTTTTCCCCACAATTAAAGCTAACAGGTGCTAATATTGTCTTAACTGGTGCTCAACACACACAAATCTGTTAAAATCTCAAAAAGGTACTCCAGGATGTTTAAATTGTGGCTCATAGTACAATCTAGCAGGTGGTGGAATATGCACTATTTAGTTTTACAACCGCCAGTTAAACACCAGAAGTCAGACACACATTCGCTGGGTTCCATTTGGAAGGGCTCAACCACTATGCCCTAATCTTTTCAAAAGGTTTACCCTCCAGAGTGACAGCTTTGAAGGGATAAAGGGTGTGAGGGTAAAATAAAAAGCTTCTCTTTGGAATGCACTTCGGCATCATCTTAACACGTCTGTCATAGAGAGGTGCCTTTGTTGCACTTTTTGTGCAGTGTTTGATGCCCACAAAACAAGCCTTTAATGATGAACTTTGTGAAGGCTTTTATTTATTTATTTATTTATTGCATGTATGTATGTACCTATGTAGATATGTTGTATGTTTTATACTTTTAATTTATTTTATAATTATTTTATTTGTAACTATTTTTTTATTTATAACTTTGTTCGTAAATAGTACACTACTTGCCTAGAAAAATGATACATTTGTACTTACATTTATTTATAAAATTTAAACTTCAGTTGTCATTCTGTGACACCCGACAACTTCCATGTGTTTTATAGATTTTAAGATAGAAATGGGTGACAACCTTTAAACAAATAACCCTTATATTTTACACAAGGGATCTTGTATTTTTAGTGTAAGGTCTAAATTAATGTAAGTTAATGTATTTCAACTAAACTTCTGTTTAAAGTTTTGCTTACTTGAAAATGTAAGCTAACCTATTTGTGGATTTTACAGAGATAGAAACATTATGAGCTGTTTTGTATACATTTTTGTTTTGTAATGACCCAAATCATAAACTAGCCTAGCCTTGGACTTTTGAAGTTTTGTTTTATTTGTTTAAAAAAAAAACTATTTACTAACTTGATTTAGAGACAAGGCTATTATTATTTATTTAGTATTTAAAAATGTACTTGAGCATAGAAATGCAAACAGTGAACACATTATATATATATACATATACATTACATATACAAATTTAATTGAATATACACATTTTCTAAAAGTATGGGTTCAGGCACCAGTACTGTTTTCAAAGTATTGATTTGGAACTATAAAAAAGAAGGAAAAAAATACCCCACCCTTCTCAGTTTTCTTATTTCACTGGCTGGTCTTGTTTTTTTACACGTTTTATTTCATTTGTAAATTGTTTCGTATAGTTGTGATGTGTTCTATTCACATAATACATCATATCTCTATCTCCTTGTACTTTCATACATCTTGCCATACATACTGTGACTAGTAGAACAGCAAACCAGGAGACTACAGTCTATCACTGAGGCGAAGGGTGGCTCAACAAAGTATTGATAGTTGTGTAAATATTATCACTAACAGCTGTCTGAATTAAATTAGGTTGGTTGAAATTCATTACATACTGTACCCTTCTATCAAAGCTATCTGACATTATCAAGAGGGATTTGATCTGTGAAAGAACAATAAAGACAACAATATAAAAGTAACATCGGAATGTTTTATTCGTTCACTTTTTTTTTTTTTTAGAAAATAAAACACAACCAATAAATACAAAGATAAAAAGCAACATTTTGGTGAGGTGCCTCACTGTATTCCAATAGTAGCATTTTTGTTTATATAATTGCGTAAATCTTTTTTCTTTTACTGTGCTCAATGATAGTGGGCAGCGGCACCCAAAGCAGACGGGTCACAATGGATTGCATTGAAACATGAAACAGGCATGCAGATCCATGAGTGATCTTTGCACACGCACACACACACACGCATTCTCTTTTTCTCACACACGCAAGCACATGCACACGCACACGCACACACACACACACACACACACAGACACACACACACACACACAAAAATGAGTTGGCACATTAAAGACAACATCTAGAAACATTTCTCTCTCTCTCTCTTTTTTTTTTTTTTTTGCAAAATATACCTTATATACACACAAAATAACCCCAGAAACCATCTCCATACCTATAGTTCAGACTTGCCTTTTAAAATTCGGACACTTTCAATTTTTAAGCATCACTTTGACTTAAAGGTGAAGTGTGTACATTTTTTGCCACAAATATTACATTTTTGCAAAAAAAAAAAAAAAAAAAAAAACTATTCTCCATCTGTCATTTGTCAGACAAACAAATATTGCCGCCCAAACCATGCCATAGGTTGATCAACAATTCAAATAATGTTTAATTAGTGCCACAGTGTTACACTTTTGAGAAAAATCAACATTAACATCAAAAAATGACACACATCACCTTTTCAGTAAATTCAATAAAACATAAACTTCCATCAGCCACTGTCTCTTCATATTTAAGCTTTCTGGTAAAATCACCACAGTAGATCGCTCCATAGAAAGTTAAACAATACACTTAATGTACAAACACAATATCACTCATGTTGCCACTGTTGCAGCCCCATGGTTTCGTTAAAATTCAGTGTGTTTTCCTCCTGCTTGGTGTATAAGGCAGAGAGAGGCAGAGCTCAGAGCTAGTCATGTTATCAAAGATATATGTCATAATCTCAAAGCTGTTGAAATCTCATCAGTATCCTCAAGGGTTTGGCAGGAATATCTGGCACGGAAAATGTCAAAACAAAAATAGCACAGAGGACAATAGAGGTTGAAGGTTTAAGAAATGTGCCAAGTTTTGCATTCCCACTCTTAAAGTAGATGTGCATTCTCACGTAGGACATAAAGGCTCATTCATATGGGCTGTACTGACCCAAGCAAAAGCAAAAGAAAAAAAAAAGAAGAAGAGGCAAGTAGAAGTCGAAGCCAGTGTTGATCAGGTGTTGAGCTCTTGTGTTATCTGACCTCCAGGCAGTCCAGGTACTCCAGAGCCAGCTCATAGCAAAACCTGTACTGCTCCTGTCAACAACAGCAAGGACAGACTGTATCAGATTCTTTGGTCATATTCATAGAGACTACATCTACTTTATAACTGTATAGTTATAAGTTACTGAATATGTGAATGTATGTTTGAATATACATCATTAATTCAATAATTAAAAATGTGTTGCAAAATGTAAAGCTTGCACAAAGCCACAAGCAAACCAAAATAAATAAATACATATATGTTACTGGTATGATAGACGAATTAGCAATGCAGATTTTGGTGAAAACTATAACTTGGCAAGTTTATGTCCAAGCAAATACTAAAGTATTTGTTTTTGTATATGTTTTAGTATAAAGTTTTTATACTATCTGTTTTAGTATATAACAGATAGTATAAAAATATTATTATCTGTTATATAAAAGATAATAAAATGTATTATCTGTTTTAGTATAAAGTATTGTCTGTTTTTGTTATTAATATAAACATTATTGTGTCAACCAAATACTCAGCAATTGTGACCTTTATTCAAACAATGATTTATTATGGGTTCCAATGTCTCTCTCTCTCTCTGTTTTATTTTATTATGAACATATGTATCATTAATTTACATAATGTTAATGTCATGCTAACCTTGTTAGTGTCACAATCACCAGTGATCGAGTAGCTGCAGATTGCTGGTAAACAGTCGCAACGGACTACAAATCTGCCATTATATGGACTACAAATCCCAGTCATGCACCACACACACACACACACACACACAACCGGTTCCTGATCATGACTGATTGCATTCACACACCTGGAGGATCATTACAAACTGATTACATGGACTTTAAAAACAGCTTAAACACACACATTGTTGCTGAGTCTTGTAATCTGTATATGAACATTACAACGCGTTTTCCCTTGCCTTGTTTTCTGTGTTTGACCTTGCTTTGTTTTGTTTATTTACATTGCCAGCTGCCTGCCTTCTCACCATCTGCCTGTTATTTCGACTACGACTCTGGATTGCCCATACACATCTGTTTTTTTCCTGTATGGACCACTGCTTGCCTGACCACTCTGCTAAATAAACCTGCATTGGGATCCGCACCCCTGTTGTCAGCGTCCACTTCACTGTTACAGAAGACTCAGCCACAATGTGTATGTATGAGCTGTTTTTAACGTCCATGTAATCAGTTTGTAACAATCCTCCAGCTGTGTGTATGCAATCATCAGGAACCGGTTGTGTGTGTGTGGTGCATGACTGGGATTTGTAGTCCATATAATGGCAGATTTGTAATTCTATGCGACTTATTACCAGCAATCTGCAGCCGCTCGATCCCTGTTTTATTTATTTATTTATAATCTTTCTATCTATTAGTCATTTTAGAAGATTCTTAATTATTCCTACTTGCTGAGTTGATTCAATGAGTATGTCATAACACAGTCCTAAACCCAAGCCACTCTGCTATATTACTCCACTATATCATTGTTATATTAATATACTTTTTTTTTTTTTACTTTTCATAGTTTTTAGGATAATTAATCAGTGTTTGGATGATGAAGTTTTATGATTACATGTTTAAAAATGACTATTTTAGACCTTATATTTGCCTGTAGCACCTCTTGTAGTGCAAAGCATTTTTACAAGAAAATTATAACAATTAAGCATTCAGATAAGGACAGGGGGTCTAATTGTGACCCAGTTTTATTATCTGTTGCCAGGGATTGTATAAGATCAAGTGCAATTTCAGATATACATGAGCACAGCACAGCAGTTTGCAAAAGCCAAAATGTGCATACCAAATGTAAAGTATAATGTTTAATGCCGGGTTCAGACTGCACAATTTTCAAAATAGTCGTGTCACAGATGTTTTCACACTGCATGATCTGGGGTAGCATTTCGTCGCTGCTTTGTTTACATTGCAAGATGGATCGGCGACTGAGGGTTTCACACTGGCTGACTTTAAAATAAGAAGAATCGCCGCAATCTATGTCTCTCACAACCAAACACGTGACAAGTAACAAGAAATAACGAAATGTCATATAGTTTATCTTTTGTTATTAATTATATAATAAGAAAGAAGCCTTGTGGGGTAGAAAATGTACTTATTTGCTCACCTGGATTTTGAAGGCAATTGGCAATTTCTCTTAATTTTTTTTCTTTTTTAACTTGGCAGTGGTATTGCTCAGATGATGCGTCAAAGATCTGCCAAATTTCCACAATTTTTGGAACTTTTTGGGTCCAAATAGAGTGAAAATATGTATTTTTTACTTTTCCCCTATCCTCCTGCTGACCTGCAGAAACCCATACTATATATATGGATGCTGCTCTCTTTTTGGCTCTAGGTAATCGCCGATGTTATTTTCAATGAGAACAAAGAGAAGTCTTTGATGGTTCACACTTTGGGATTGTTACTTGCGTGAACAAGCACCAATTTGCCTGTGATTTCAGACATTTGTCAGCAATTTCTTAAAACCTGTCGACGGGCCAAAATCAGGGCTAAAATCATGCAGTCTGAAGTTGGCTTAAGGGTTTGTTATTTTAATTGTGCACACTAACCATAGACTCCACCATGTTGGGCTTGGAGTTGCGGAGAGTCTTGACAGCGTAGAACACGTCCACCATGTTGTGATGATGCACCATCTCCATTATCATGGTGCAAGCGCAGAAAGTGCCACTACGTCCCCCACCATTCCTTGAAAACATCGAAACATTGATTCATTAGCATCTTCAAGAAAAGAAGTGACTTGTAACACATGAAGGAGAGGGATCTGCGCTGTACACTTTCAAAGCTTGTGTGGATTATTGTATTAGAGATGTCTGGAGGGGACAGCAGTTAAAAAGCCATATTTGGGCCACCACAGGCTGTCAGAGATCTGCAATACGTTTGAGCATGAAGGAATGGAAAGTACCACTGCGCTCTGGGGAAAAGTCATGCAATAAAAATGTCACATCCTACTGAACTAAGATCATTTCCCTGGGGCTGCTGATAGAAGAAAGGCACCCAGCACATATGCTTTGAAGCTCGATACACTGCATCTGTGCTATGCTCTTATTAATAGAGGACAGCGCATTAAACTACAGACACATGCAGATGGCAGGTATGGATCCTGAGGCTTTAGTGCTACAAAGTTAAATACTGAAGAAAATGAAGACATTAAAAAGCAGTTCGAGATTAAGGGCATTGAGCAGCATTTCACTGTTGGTCAAATACGGCAATCGCTGGAGCTATAAGGAGCAAAAGAAATCTGTATTGTATAACTGCTGCAAGGAAATGTAATTTCTCTCCAATTTACATCTGGGAGTAAAACTGTATAAAAACAAACTTACAGGCAGTGCACAATAGTGCGGCCATCGCCACACTCCCTCTGCCACTTCTGCACTTGTGCCAGCAGGTTGAGAAAGGCTTTCTTAGAGTCTGGGATTTCACGGTAAGCCGACCAGCGCAGGAACTGGAAATGTCGCACTACCAGATGACCTTCCTGCAACTGAAAGATAAATAAAGAGAAACCAAGACCAAAAGTGAAAAAAATATTGAAATAATTTAAGAGAAGTCAAAGAATTTGTCAGTTTTTTTAGTACTCTTATTATGTATTACAAACAGAAGGCACTATGGACTCACCTTTTTATTGTTTCTATTTCAAACTTAAGAAAATAGTAATATTTAAACTAATTAAAGGTATAGTTTATCCAAAAAGAAAGAAAAAATGTTCCCCATATGTTCCCCACATGTGGTTTTAACCTGTATGATTTTCTTTTTTCTGTTGACACAAAATAAAATATTACAAAGAACTCTGGTCGCTTGCACTCATCGACTTCCACAGTAGAGAAAAAAATACTAAGTCAATGGGTGTTAGCTACCAGCAATTTTTTAAAATATCTTTATTTGTGTCCCTTCATTCATTCATTTTCCTTCGGCTTAGCCACTTTATTCATCAGGAGTTGCCACAGCAGAATAAACCACCAACCTATAGCACATGTCTTTGAACTGTGAGGGAAACATGAGCACTCAGAGGAAACCCACGTGAACATGGGGAGAACATGCAAACTGACCCAGCCGGGACTTGGACCAGTAACCTTTTTGCTGTTAGGCAATAGTGCTAAGCACTGAACCACTGTGCCGCTCATTTGTGTTCAACAGAAATAATAAATAAAAATATATAATAATAATAAAAAATAATACAGTTAATAATAAAAAACAATAAACTAAAATAGGTTTTGAACAAGTGAAGGGTGAGTAAATGATGACAGAAGTGAACTATTCTTTTAAAGCTATGTAACTAATCTATGAATTGAGAAAAAGCAAACAACTTTATATCACATGGCAAAATTCAATCAAGCACACACATTCAAAATTAAACTTTTTACTCTCCTTTTAAGCAATTTATGCAATTCAGTACTTTAGAAACATTGTTACTTTGAGGTCATCTTGCTATACTGGTCACACCGATGTTTTAAAAGGATTGCCGATAAACAAAAAGCAATCTGTAAAATATATTTATTTTGATATTCTGTAATTCATGAATACGATTAATATTCTGAACACCATTATTTGAATAACATGACAGAAAAAAGCATAGAACTTTTACATTTTGTACTGAACTCTATGACAACACATCAATGCAGTTTTCAAGTAAAATAAATAGTAGTGACAGAAAAACAACAACTTTCATTCATTTTCCCACAGTTATGATTATAGGGCACTGCAGTTAATTAATAAAAACTGTCATCAGTTATGTTAGTGGAAGTGCTTGGTTCATTTATAATCCCAGACACCATGATTAATGAAAACCAACTTAGGCTCATTTACTCAAGTTTCAGCTAAAATGTAACACTTTTAGCACAATTCACTGAACAATTTTCCTTTATAACATTGTGAAACGTATAAAGTATCAATGTTATATAGCAAAATGTATGATTTTTCTAATGAGCATGGGTTGTATTGTTATAGATAAGCACCCACTTTTACTGCAAACAAATAGATTTTTCCTTTATTTGTATCATGTCACAAACATCTAACTGTACCTCTCAATTCAAAACAGCGCTCAATATTCAGCTCATCTGCAAGTCATTGACTGGTTCCTTTGAGCATTAATTAGCATCTAAATTACTCTGTTACAAATTGCAAAAGCATTGTTCTGTCTGGGGGCTGCTTTTTTTATTCTTTATCTAGGGATACCGTTTAGCAACATGATCTTTCAATAGCGCTCTACACCTCAGTCGTGTACCTTTTTGGGGAAGCGTGAATCTGCGTTCCAACATGGGAGCTTCTCTCTAGGGTCCTGTGAAGAGGCAGTATGGGACAATTTCTGACAATGACATGAAATGTTTGCCCAGCTTGCAGAGTCTTAAAGAGACAGAGGGGACGCGGGGACTGACAGGGGCTAGCCAAACTGACACAGGCGCGGTTGGGAACGTTGCTAAAGGTTGACAGCCTAGCTGACAGGAGCGCTAAAGGGGACGAGCAATGAGAGGTGCAATGCTTGAGACAAGATTTCAAAGAGACAGGATGTTGACGATGAAGCTATCAGGGAGGGCTAAGGTCAGCTAGAGGTGTGAGAAAGTGGCCTTTTATTCAGACAAGTCAATATCAGAAGCACAGACCACACTGAGAGAGACTGACACAATACGTAGAACTTTATCTCTCTCTCACACGCGCATCCATTGAGAACTAAACAGGTCTAATTCAGGTGAGTCCGTTGTGCTAGTGTGTGAAATGGAGACTGACCACACTTTTATACCTTTGCTTTCATTTAATTAGCAGTGCAATCATTCTCTTCTCAATCATTTTTTTTTTTGAATGGATGTTTATTCACGTCATTTGCCTGAAAAGATCTTTGTACTTAAATATCAGTGCTAACACTGGCTGATTCTAAGGCACATAGGAGATCACACATTACTGAAGGTTTTTTTTATTTCTTGCTACAATATATAGACTCACCCGTGTGATGTTGTTCACCCTGAATAGACGAGTGACGACATTCTCATCGGTGGATCTGGAGAGCAGCTCCACGGTCATGGGTCCATACTGCTGCATTCCTGTTTCGGGCCAATACTGTAGACAAGGCTGAGAGAAAGAAGACAATGACACATACAGCTCTGTGCAGATATTTTCATTTGATTTTTGAACAAAGGACACACTCATAAATGAAAGTTCCTGAGTAACCAAAAAAGTCTGTGGAACTGCTATGAAAACCACATTCTGGAAGCTGTAATTTTAGAGTTTAGATAGACTGTGCAGTTCAGTGGAGGTTTGATGAAAGATGAAAACAAAAACAAAGAAAGTTAAAGAAAATTAAATTATTAATTGTTAGCTGATGTTATTGCAGGCTATACACGGCTAAAAAGGCTGCATTTTGTATGCCAGGCCAGTATTTTGTGCTGTCACCTTCTACTTGCACAGTACCTGTAAGGAAGTGATGACATGTTGTTGGTGGCTTGCCATTGGTGTGTACAGTATGTAGAAGTTGCTGTGTGTTAATGTACATGTCTCTGCTATTGGTTGTAAATCCACACTTTGCTGATGAAGCATCAGGAAAGACTTTAGCAACACCCCACGTTCTCCACCATTATTGTATGTTTGTTTGCGCATGTCTTTAATCTACATTTCCCTAAACACATACCGCATGATGTCATCGTTTTAACAGAATGTCATTACCGGGTGTTTACACAGACACATGAACAGCAGTGTTTTTAAAAAACTTCCACTTTGTAACCTCTTTTCAGATTTACACATTTTCAGTAAAAAAAACAAAAAAAAAAACAACAACAACAACACCATTGTAGTGTAAATGAACAGGCAAAATGTATACAAAGGTTTTCCATTTCTGTTGGGCAACTGATCCACCAGGTCCATTTTATTTTTAGCAAAAAATGTAATTAGCTAAGAAATACTTTGTAAATATATTTAATTGTTAATTATAATTACAATAAATTGAAACTTACGCTATATTAGAATAAAGACATACACGGTCATTCATTCATTTAATAATTAATTCAATTAATTTTATTATTTTTATATATGCTCCACCCTGACATTTTTGTTCACTTTCTGCCACACACACTCATATACATTTTCACATCAATGTCTGTATATAAGAATGATATTTTTGTCCCCCAAATAAATGAATAGATAGCAGGCAGAGAAAATGGGCATCTTGCGATTAAGCGAAGGGTGAAGACAGACAGTGAAAGCATAATGGAGTCAAGGAAACGCCGGAGATAGGCTAATCAGCACTGAAAATCCAATTGAGGCCCACTAAGATAAATAATCCTTGCTCATTTTCCCATATCGGCTGCATTTTCTAGTCCAATCTTTCGTCGGATTACCATTTGCTCAATGTGTCAATTAATTTTCACTCACAGCAGTCGCAGACAGATCTAATCCAGCACCATTTTATTTGAAACGAGCAGGCGTGAAACAGCTTCAGCCATGTATCAACAGTGAGATAGAGAGATGTTGATATAGATGAGATGGAAAGCGATAAATCCTTGTCACAGTGATGCGCATTAACAGAGTGACATGCTGTGGAAAGAGATAAATATTCATACAAACACACACACACGCACACACACACACACACACACACGCACACACACAGAGAGATAGACCAGAAAGGAATGCAGAAATGCAGAAAGAGGACAAATATATTTCATAAAAGTTAGATGACTAACTGAGTGTGAAAATGCCTTCAGTGCATTTACACACATCAAATGGGAGACAAGAAACAGAAATAATCATAAAATAGTGTTGTACAGATCACCTCACACACAAACACGGGTATTATCGGGCGAGTCTTAAAGATGACATTCTATTTTGCATTCAATTGTGCACTGGAAATAGTTTATCATGGAGAATGGGTCACAGAGGTTCCAGCAGGGGGGAGAGAAGGCTGGCTTCTATGTATGTTTGTCCTTTCCATTGGCAATTCAGAGAAGACAAGCACATTATCAGTGCAGGGAGTTGCAAATGAAAGAAATGGCGTGTGTTTTCTGTTCACGCAGAGGGAGAATTATGAGGTCTAAGGTTTCACCTAGAAAAAAATTTATAAATAAAATATAAATACAATTAAATGTATACACACTGAAAGACTTTACGACAAAAGTCTGCAGAGGGGCTTTACATATGTAAAGATTATATTCATTCCATAGTGCATGTGTCACAAACCGGATTTTTACAGTTTATTTATTTTTTATTTTATTTATTTTTTGCCGAAAGTGTGTTTTAGAATAAAGTGAAGACAAATATAAAATACTAACCTATTTAAATTTACAATTTAAATAAATCATAAGTGCATATTTATGCCCATCGATCAAGTCAAAATTATTAATTTTATATAATTCAAACCTGACAATAATTCCATTCTTTATTTATTCAAAAATGTAGCTATATATAGCAGAATATAACTCTTGAAACAAGTTTCTTTAGTAAACAGGATTTTCAGGATTTCATTTTCAGCCAGGTAGCCCAAGGGCTTCCGGTGAACTGTCTTTACAAAATTGTCACGTTTAAGATTTGATTTCTTTAAAAAAAAATCAGCGATCTTCATTGCCTGTTAGATATACGATATGAAGTGGGTCTCAGATCGGACAAGAAGCATTGCATTAAATTCCATTTTCCACCGCCATGTCTTTAAAATATGACAGTTTATTTTACCCCAGTATGTTCAATCTAATTTCTGCGCTAGCCTGTTGCTACTGATGGCGCTAGTGGTTACAATGTCTTTCATCTCGTTTTACGCTTGAACAACTAAATGAATGCGTAAGTCTATTTAACGGAATGTGTTGTAATTACATTACAACATTGATGCTGTAAAAACAACCTTGTGTAATTGAAAATAGTCACATTAAGCTTTCTCCGGAAGTTTATCAATGGCTTTAAAACTCTAGCTGTGCATAGAGCCCATTGTGTTACTTCTCTAAAGGATCCACCATTAGATGAGATCATCCTCCATATACTGTATAAAGATTATATTAATACTTTGTATAAAATGAAAACAAAATAAAATGAACAAAAAAAACCAAACAGTTCATTTGTTAAATTTCCTTTGGCTTAGTCCCTGATTATCAGGGGTCGCCACAGCAGAATGAACTGCCAACTATTTTGGCATATGTTTTACGCAGCTGATGCCCTTCCAGCCACATCCCATCACTGGGAAACAGTGCTGGGTTACAATTACGCCGCGAACGGCCTTCAAGCCAGCACTGGGAAACACCCATTCACTCTCACATTCATACACACACACACACACACACGCACACACGCACACACGCACACACACACACACACACACACACACACACACACACACACACACACTCATACACTAAGGACATTTTAGTTTATATTTCAAATTCTTAGTACTTGTCAGGCTTTTTTTTACCAAGCAAACCCACACTATCACTCAACTTAGACCTAAAAAGGACTTACAACATTACATAATGATTTCATTTGTAAATGTAATCAGGAAACAAGAATGAGTTCTCTCTGCTTTACGCAATTAACTTCAGTATTGGTTCATGCTTAAATTACTGTACATAATTATTCCCCTGTTGTCCAGTTTTGCATAAATGGGAATAGAATTTAAACACTCTCTGCAGGCATTCAGCTAAATCTAATTACTTACATTTGAAAGTTTTAGATCTATATTTCAATATGGTATTAAAAGCAACAATCACTGCCTTGTTCAGATCTATATTATGTAAGGTTAGAAGTTAAGTTTTGACCTGTAGGTACATGAAGTTCATGAAAACATGGGAGCAAAACTGAACTCAAAAATCCACATTTTTTTTCTCTGTTCACAAAAGGCCTGTTTCTGCCACACTAGAGTTCCACAATAAGAAGGAACATAGAAATGCTGTCTGATTAACAAGTATCTACTAAATGTGTGTGGACAAAGTGTTCAAAGGCTTTTATTTTCTAAACAGTACATATTTGAATGCGTTATCAGCATCACAATGTTCTGATTGTCCATGAGTAGAAATCTCACATCAGCACATTCAATACATGCTCAAATTTCCCAGGTACTACTGGTAATGTTACTACGTCTCTTTCCAGAAAACTGCCTGTTCACACATGATCTCTTTACGGCACTTTACTAATATTTTTTTCCAGAAAAGTATGTATTTTTGAAAGGGGCTGTTGTCAATACTTTTGTACATTTAAATAAATATTGATACTTGGTGCTAAAGATCTGAATAAATGAATTGCACTATGGCAGTTTACCACTAGGAGGTGGGTTCCGGACCAACAACAAATCAAAGATGAAAGGGTGTTAATGAATAGGAATGTTAGAAATCTCAGGTATATAGATATCCTCTTCTCTCCAGGCTGGCACGGAAGTATTTGTGTGTTTCTGACATCCTACCTCGCCCAAAGTATGTTATATATAAAATATGTTGACCAAGATGTAAAATGTGCCTCAGTTTTTTTCTTACTCGCTTTGGTACATTTCTCAGATCAGAACACAAGTTTACAAAACAGTAAGTGCATGGTCTAAATCCTTAGTTCATCTCTCAAAACCAAACCTCTGTGTCAATGAACCTGTCAATACAGTCAGAATGTCGTCTTTGTGTCATTGTGTGCAGATACTGTAAGATATAACAGTGTACTCTGGAGGGGTGTTCTGATGTAAACTATGGCTAATTTGATATATTCTTTGCTTTTTGTACTGTAATTTGTTGACAGACCATGACATTGTGATACAGAAAGGGAAACACAGCACTGCAGCACAAATAAAAAACAAAACAAAAGTAGAAATGTGAACATAGGTGTCACAATCACCAGCGATCTACAGCCAGAGATTGCTGGTAAACACACACACATTCACATGGACTACAAAGCCGCCATGTTTTGGACTACAATTCCATACATGCACTCTGCTCACACACACACTTGTTCTAGATCATGACTGATTGCCTATTCACAGCTGAAACCACTCAAGGACTGATTATTGCACTACATAAGGAGCACAAACACAAACACTGTTGCTGAGTCTTGCTAACTGTACAAGTGAACATTATGACGCGTTTCTCCTTGCCTTGCCTTCTGTGTTTTAGACCTTTGCTTTGCTTTGTTTTGTTTGATTATTCCTTGTATGCCGCCTGCCTTGTGACCATCTGCCCACTATTACAACTACGACTGACAAGTAACTGCCAAACCCAGTAACACCATTATGCTGGCATCACCTGTACTCCTGTCTTCTGTTCACCAGCCTAGACCACAGCTAGCTGACAAGATGGCCATCTCCAGTCCTCCAGCTCACAAGATGGCTATCTCCAGTCCTACAGCTCACAAGAGTGCTCTAGCTCACAAGATGGCCGCCTCCAGTCCTCCAGTTGACAAAATGGCCACCTGCAGTCCTCCAGCTCACAAGATGGCCTCCTCCAGTTCACCAAATGGCCGCCTCAAGTCCTCCAGCTCACAAAGTGGCCATAACCAGCCCTCCAGCTCACACAATAGTAAGCGCCAGTCTGCGACTAGCTCACAAGATGGCCTCCTGTTCCGAGTCTGTTCCTGCCATAGGTCCTGTCGTTGTTCCTGTTCTTGAAGTGCCATCACCTGAGCCACCAGAATGGCCACCACCTGAGTTGCCAGAGCTGCTGCCACCACTAGAGCTGTTACTGCCAGAGCTGCAGGATCCTCAGTCACTACCAGAGCTGCCAGTTTCTCAGTCGCTGACAAATCCTCAGTCACTGCCAGAGCTGCCAGATCCTCAGTCACTGCCAGAGCTGCCAGATGCTCCAAAGTTGCCAGATCCCCTTCCTGAGTCCCCAGGAAGGGCACCATATTCTCCTGAATTCGCTGAATGGTGGGCGCCAGATCCTATTGAATTCCTTGAATGGCCAAAGGCTCCAGATCCTCTTGAATCCCCCGAATGGCAGGCACCAGATCCTCTTGAATTCCCAGAATGGTGGGCACCAGAACCCTCTGAATTCCCCGAATGACGGGCACCAGATCCTCTTGAATTCCCCGAATGGCAGACGCCAGATCCTCTTGAATCCCCCAAATGGCAGGCGCTAAATCCCTCCGAATCCTTTGAATGGCAAGCACCAGAGTCCTTTGAAGTTTTCGAACGGCAGGTACTAGATTCCCTTGAATTCCTCGAATGGTGGGCACCGGATCCCTTTGATTCCCACGAATAGCCAGAGCAGCCACCTGAGTTCCACGAATGGCCAAAGCAACCTGGCCCACTGGGGTTATATGAACTGCCAGTGTTCCTTGAACCCAAGCCTCCTGACCCACTGGGGTTATATTAACTGCCAGTACCTCCTAAACTAAAGCCTCCTGACCCACTGTGGTTGTATGACCTGTCTAGGCCTGCTGAACCAAAGTCTCCAGACATACTGCGGCTCCAGGCCCTCCGCAGCTCCACGCTCCAGGCCCTCCGCAGTTCCAGGCTCCAGGCCCTCTGCAACACCACGCTCCAGGCCCTCCGATGCCCCACACTCCAGGCCCTCTGCAGCTCCATGCTCCAGGTCCTCTAAAGCTCCACGCTTCAGGTACACCTCTGCTGCATGGTCCTTGCCCTCCATCCCTCCCCCTGGTCTGCCTCCGCTCCACCTCCTGCCTGAGCTGTGTCAGGAGCGTCTGGAAGCCGCTCCATTGAGAGGGGCTATGTCATGATCACCAGCAACCATTGCGTTTCTCCTTGCCTTGCCTTCCGTGTTTTAGACCTTTGCTTTGTTTTGTTTGATTATTCCTTGTATGCTGCCTGCCTTGTGACCATCTGCCCGTTGGTACGACTATGACACTGGATTGCTCATATACATCTGTTTGTTCCTGCTTTGACCACTGCTTGCCTGACCAATCTACTAATAAAGTCCTGCACAGGACCCTCACTACGTTGCAGCGTCCAATCCTTGTTACAATAGGACAATCTCCCTTGAGATGCATCCTCATTAACAGAATGTCAAGATTCACCTGGGAGAAATGTACCAATTGTAGACCGATTTAGAAAAAAATAAAGTAAAACGGAAATGTATAGAAAAATTAATTATGACAAAATATTAGACAACTTGTTCAGCCATTTTGCATGTGAAGATTTAAGCCATGAACAAACGATTATGTAATGTTGTGGGGAGTGAGACTATTCAACAGACACCAAAATAATACATTTTGATCAACATGAAATAAGCAATTGATAATGTTGGAAACATCAGTGAATTGCACATAATCATTTGCATAGATGTACAAAAAAGCATTTGCAACTTGTTCAAAGGAATGGGGAAACTGCTTTTTTTGATGTGACACAATGATCTGAAGACAGGTAGATGTGAGAATTTGAATTCTGATCTGAGAAATGTACTAAAGCGACTGAGAAGAACTAAGTTTACAGAAATGTTTAGAATTATGTTTGCAAAAAGTAATTTGCACAAAATTGAGATGTTGCTTCTATGGCTAATTTAGGGATGTGACCATTTTTGCCACACACTGTTCTCTGCACATAAGCATTTTCAAGCTTGTTTAACTGCTTTGCACTAGTTGTACATTGTAGCAATTCTACAGCATTTTTCCCTTTCCTTTACAAATATCATGATATGTTGTGGATGGTTTTCTTGTGATAAATCATCTATCCCAGAGACACTGCTGTTGTAAAATGTCATTATGGGGTGAATTATCAAATTATGGGTGGATGATGAATTGAATGAGGTGTGTGTGTGTGTGTATATATATATATATATAGATAGATAGATAGATAGATAGATAGATAGATAGATAGATAGATAGAATGAGTTCCATTGTGTAATTTGAACAGTTTTGGAAGTAAATCAGTCTCTCACCCATGCTGAGTTGGACTGATTCAGTTGGTTGAGCATGACGATAGAGGTACAGCCGTAGTCAAACACGAGTCTCCAGAAGTCTGTGGTGGTGGTGGGCAGAGGGTGCGGAGTCACCACAAATGCAGCAGGCTGAAGGAAGCTATCCATCAATGCTGCGTTTATGTAGTTGTTGCCATCGCCCTCATTGGAAACGAGAAATGCAAGTGCGCGGTCAGGAGGCAACACGTCCATGCTCCGGTTCTTCTCTCGGTTTCGAGGCAGCAGAGAGACACTGCACTCCTCCACATCCAGGTGCGGGGTGACAGAGTTTAGAGTCTGAAGATAACAAAGACAGACATAGAGAAAAGACGAGGGATCAAGAGGTGTCTAAATGAACTTCAAAAATGTGAAATTAAATAATTAAGAAAGACAATGAGAAAGAGGAAGTAAAACTATGCAGGCAATAGCCCGCGGCAAAAAAAGACCTACAAAGAAACATGGAAGAAGTGCAAAATGCAGTGAAAAAATAAACAAAGTTAAAGACATCTAGAATCATTCACCAACTAAAGTGCAAAGATGGGTGGATAAATTGGATGTCAGTGTGATTTATATGCTATTGTGTGGGGGGCACAGTTTTGATAAAAAGAAAACAACCTGCCTTGCACTATTTGTTAACTTCCAACCTGCTTCTAATGAACATCACCTTTATTCTAATCCCTACAAATTGATGTACAGCTTAACTTAAAAAAATAAAAAACCTAAATCAGACATTTCTTTGTGACAAGGAGAAAATAAATTATGTTTAGGTCTGGTATATTAGGCAGAGGTTGTTAGTCTCAGTCTCATCACTCTCATAATTGCATACAGCATACAGTACAGCACATATAGCACTTGTACAACCTCTACACCCTTGTGTGTTACTCTGCCCACATACAGCGACAAGCAGAGGACACTACAGTTTGACATATTGCTGTTGTTGGACAACATAATGCTCTTTTTAGGCAATTCTTTTATCAAGAATGTAGTTGTTTAGATTGCAACTATGCAGTTTATTTATAAGGATAGTGCCTATTTTAAAATTTAAAATGTATTTATAATTTCTGAGATTCAGTGCCATCTGCTTGCCTGAGCAGAAAGTGTCTGAGCAGAAATAAAGTGACGGTTGACGTTTTGCCACAAGATGGTGACAGAGATTGCATAATAAGTCCTTATACCAAACATTATACCACAGTAATTGGTACTGTTTGCTTTGCTTTGGCTTTTTACAGGGTTTATTATTGTGATATCCTGATTGCAACAGATAAATCCTGGGAAATTTCTGTAGATTGATGGCATTTCATGCCGTTCAGCTTTATAATCTTAAAATGTGAGCAAAAATGACTTGTTTTGTCATCACTTTAGACATTAAGCTAGAGAATCAATCAAATACTAGTTCTAAAGTGAAGTTTGTAAACTGGCAATAGTTTCTGCTGTTCTGATGTCAGCTGCAGATGTGAATGAGTGGCAGAAGAAAGTAGTTATTTGTAGAGAACGGTTTTTGAGACTTAGTGTTTGATTTTGTTTAATACACACGCAATATCACACTCGTAGCAGTAGTACGATATGGCTGTATATATATATATATATATATATATATATATATATATATATATATACATATATATACACACAGGGCTTTACATTAACACCCATCAAATCATCTGTGCACGCGAGTGTTTAAAAGCTCCTGTGCTGTTTCTTCACTTAAAGCAACCGTGCCTAGAAACGAAACTATGCTCGTGCACCCACAGTCCTTCAAGGGCTCAAGATTCTTTGTAAGCAACAGCAGTTGTTGTCTCTATGGCTTTAACCATTCTTTGAACAGATTATTAATTGGCCTAACATTAACTGTGTGCATTGCATCATCCTTTCACTATCATGCACGGAATGTTTTTTACCTGCTTTACCTGATTATTAAATTATAGTTTAATAATCATCCTATAATAATATTGCTTTAATATGTATGCATAGTTAAGTGGTGATCTGGGATCTTGAGCCAGAACAGACCACTGTGCATAGTTGTGCATAGTAGATGCGTGAGAATATATATTTTTAAATGCCAACTGTTTTGTTGAATAAAAAGTGTTTGTATACAGCACTATTTTGCTTATTTTGACACATTTTTTACATTTTTTGGAAGAAAATCATAATTTTGGTGTGGCCAGAGGAAAAAAAAGGTAAATCCTTATTGTGTTGAGCCTTGAAAAATCCTGTGAAAGAAAACTAATTGCAATACGACACTTTTTTATGAAAGCATAACCCATTTGCTCATGCTCATTGAGTAAGCTCATAAAAAATAAAAAAAAACAGGTAAATGAATGAGGCAACTGGAAAAACACAAAATCTAAATGAAGTAATTTTAGCATGCCAAAGTCAAATTTATGCATATAAAATATATTTTCCCAACAACAAAAATTGAAAATGCTAGTGAAAAATGGAGAGTGGCTAGTAACGTTGTAAAATAGTTTTACAACGTTACTAGCCACTCTCCATTTTTCACTAGCATTTTCAATTTATATATATATATATATTACATACATACAAATTATAATACTGCATTTAATAACTTATTTAATAATTTGTTCTCTCTTCACATTTTTATAATATTTATTTTTATAAGTCTCACATTTTAAGTTCAACAGCACATAAAGCAGATGAATGTTTGATCCTTATACTAAACACTAAAACTTGACCTCTGTGCTTGAACAGCCAAATATTAACAAAACAATGTTACAAATACAATAACAAAATAATGATTTAATAATTATTATCATTTATTCATTTATTTATTTTTTGGTTTGTTTATATTATGTATTTCAAAGTCTGGGTTACTCCTACTCTGCTAGGACTGTGCAGACCCAGTTATACAGATATTTACATAACTAATCTAAATGGCATAATCACATGACAGAATTACAAAAAGTTAAATGTATTCAAAATATGCTATGAGTACATAACTAAATAAATAATAAGTACACAACTAAATAAATATTACATTCATTGTAATTTGTTTTAGTCATTTTACCTTTTACATTTTTACAATACAGTTTTTGGCCAATGCAACATTTTTTGCAGTTTCAACCACATTTTATGAATTATATTTCTTTTAGCTAATTATTTTAGAGAGCATTAAAATTTAAACAAACAATAAACAACTCATAATATTAGGGGATCATGCAAACGTTTGAACTGCTTTTTTCATTTATTTATTCATTTATTTATTTTTTTATCTTTTAGTATGTTATTATTATGTGTATGTTTTAATTTCATCATTTTATGTAGGCTTATGCCCTGAAAGATATAGCAAGGTATATTTCAGAATAAAAACTCTTTAGATTTAGTATACACATTAGATACAGTACTGTAGAAGCAGAGAAAGGCATTTCAAGTTGAAGTGATTTTGTCTCAGGCAAACAACTGCTACAAAGCTTAATGGCTGAAAATAAATGCAGACTGGTCACATATGAATAATTCTGCTATGAGCCTTGAGGTGAATGAATCAAACTAAGAATTATGGTACGCAGATTATTACACTTGATGGCTGAAGTGCTTCAGTCCTGATTGGCTCTGACAGCACAAATGGGACATTGTAATATTATTATTAAGATTACATTGGCTCTGAGAGCTGTGTTATCAGAAGGTCAGGGACTGGTATACTGTCTAAAGGTGTTAGGCATGAATCCATTAATAGCTTGATGTTAAAAACACGCATGCGGAACTTAAGGTGAGGGAACACCTCATTAGACTCTTTCTAAATTATCAAATATGGACTCTACAGCTGGTTGACTGCATCACACTTTGAGTTAGTAAGCAGCAGTTAACCTGAATGAAACAAAATGACATAATTTGCATAAACACCCAGTACCGTACATGCACTATAACAGCAATTATGATTGTAATCAAACATCCTAAAATACATACAGTTCATCTGGATAAAAACTGGGTGGTTGGCAGTAGTTGGTCAGGCTAAATCAATGTATTTTAATTTAAATAATTGAAAGTTCAATTTCAATAAACAAAGCAAAAAAGAAAAGAAGAGAGATTGAAGAAATCTTATTGAGGTTAAAACCAATTTAACATCACTGAACAAAATTAAATGTTTTTATAAATATATATTCTTTCTTTCTTTCTTTCTTTCTTTCTTTCTTTCTTTCTTTCTTTC